>JAMKCH010026820.1:0-42719 GCA_023653785.1 Ophioderma brevispina
AGTTTGGCCAATGCTGAAGAGCTCATTGCCTCGTGTTAGCTGATAATAGATATCAGATTTATCAGGATCGGGACCTTCAGCAGTTACCTGGAATGAATACCAAGTGAAATGTTTGTATAAAATCTAATTCAAGCTGAATTTAAAGTTTCCACTGATAATACTCTCGAAAAGATGTATCTTAAGGAATTATTGCATTTCTATAATATCAGAGCAACTTCATACTATCCCCAACTACTTGAGTCATATTTTTTTGCATATTAATTAGCTAATTTCCATAATTAGTGATGCAATGTTTTTGAAAAAATAGCACAAATTCTGCGAGTAGTACAAAACTGGTTGAGGTGTAAAATTAAAGCTCTTTCAAAGTTCTCTGTTTTCAACAACATTCCAGATACTAAAAGGGGGGGCTATGTTAATATGTTATGTGTGAAAAATCAGAATATGAAAAGTGACCCTTCTCTATCATGCTCAGTGATAAAACAGCAATATTTATACAAATTCAATTTAAGTTCATAACAATGATCATAGCTTAAAGCTCATTTTGACCATATATCAGGTCAATCGAGGGTGTAGCTTTGCTTCTACAGTTTCTAGAAATTTAATTTTACTTCAAAGCTGTATTAAATTTGAGAAAACAGTAGTGAATACTCTAAATGCTTTTTTTATCAATCTCCCATGCCTGGGTCATACACAACCCATTCCTCAATGTCATATAAAATTTAGGGTCTAATCCCTGATATAACATGTTAACCCTCATCTACCGAAGGGGGATGGCCTTCAGATTTTTCCCCGGCTTACTATACTCGATTCATTTGATATGTCACCCGTACCATTCTTGCGGAGGTGAAAAATTCAATGAGGCACAGGGACTTCCATTAATCATGTTATTGAGAGCAATGTTAAGGCCTGAAATACACTATAGTGCGTTTCTATAAATGAATGAAAATGTATTCAATGGCTGGTGAGTGAGTTAAATGACCGAAGGGTCCTCCAAGATAATCCGGTGTGGAACGTGCATTTAAATTCTTTCATTTTCCCGGTAGAGCTAGGTTGACCCCTCTCCGACTTATTGGAATAGGTCCAAAACTCCAGGGGGGCGAACATATCAACGCGAATCGAGTATAAAACCCCCTTTTTTGGTGCCAAATCATTTAAAGTAATTGTCAATTGACATTTTCTGCTCCTTTTCATCAAAAAACAAACATATAGGTAAGATACAGGGTGATCCCAAAGTGGTGGATGGGGTGGCAACCACCCCCCCCTTTTGGGAGAGAAGTACCAACATGCCCCCCTTCGGGAGTTTTGTTACAAAAAATGGCTCAGATAGACGAGGGTTAAAGCAGACTTAATTAATAATTATCCCTTACATCACAAAACACAAATATAACTCAACGAGCTGAGGCTAGAAAATGCACTAAGTCCAAAAAGATGCGATGACGTCATCGCACCAACACTCATATGGGCACGAAATCGCTGGCCGGGCCAGCGACTCCCTCGTGGCTTGCCATGCCTGGTCATATGGAATGGTGGGCCAAAGGCCCCGGGTTCAAATCCCGCCAGGGACGTCCAAGTTTCTTTAGCTTCTATCCGTTTACCCCTTCTCTTCCTCTCTGGAGATAGGCTAGAAACCAAAAGGCAGTTAGGGATAAAGACCACTGGTGGGCACATGTGGCACAGTTGGATCAGCGTGCGCCTCATAGGCATAAGGTTGTTTGAGCCCCGCTGTTGCCAATGTGTTGTGCACTTGGGTAAGGCACTTTACCTTGCTTGCCCCTCTCCACCCAGGAGTACAAATGGGCACCAGCATTTGCTGGGAATGTAAAACAGACTCGCTATACGGGAGAAGTGGTGAACCCCACACAGCAACATTATATGATGGAGTCTGGCCCAAACACCAGAGAGAGAGAGAGATGGGCACTCCACCTGTGGGCGCACCATTTACATTATTTAATCAAGACCAATACAAGCACCATGGGAATGTGTGATATGATAGGCATTCTACTATTTACAATTACATAAGATTATTCCAAATGAACATTGAACATTTGTGTGGAACGGAGAAGTTGTTAAAGTTTTACTGGCATGCTTTCAGGGGATCATCTCATATGTAAATATTACATTGTTGATGGTACTTGGTAGATACAATACACTAGGTCTAACAATGACCCTGCCACTTTTTACACGCTCAGGAATGACTCCTATGACACATGGGACCAACATGACTCTCCAAACCTTGACTTTCCGGACACCCATTGAATGCACTTGCACATCCTATGCAATGAGTGGGAATGGGTAGAAACTTCATAACCACACTATATTTTAAAACTTTTCAGATGGGATATGGGGATCAATGTCATTCAATGAAGATGAAAACTTCACAAAATTAAATTAGACCATACCACTTTAAATTAGTATAAAAAAGATAAAATGTCAACAAAAACTTCCCGTATCCAGTAGTACTGGCCTAGCACATTTGTACCAGGGGTGCACTTCAGTTATGGTTTGCGTTTAATCTTGTGATGTAAAATGGGTTGCCAAGTTGTCTACAACTTGTATTTCAACATTGGTGATGTTAGGAGGAAACACAGTTTATGTGAGAAACAGTGGTATTATCAGACACCGAAAGCTGTAAGAGAGGAAAATTTATTATATCTGCAGAACACCATATTGTTGCTTGTCCTATCAAGATTGCGAATGGGGACAAAGATGTTGTGAAAAACATTACCCTATGGAGGGACCTTGACACAATATTCCATGCATCTCATTTTTAACTGCCATACAAGATTATTTCCACCAAGTTTTAGGGCTGTTTCCGTAAGGGGACTTACCTGACCGACTTCTTTCTGCCATGACTTTATGAATCGGAAACCCTTCCCAGAATTACATCTTTTTTTTTCTGAATTCATAGTGTGTCAGGAAAAAGTTGGCCTTGGTGGGGTACCTACAGCAAACACCAAAGTTTTAGCTAAATCGGACAAACTTGAATAAATATGCAAGTTAATGGGCAATAGAGTTTAACATGTTCAAACACTATGCCGGTAGAAAACTATGCATTTCTACCAAATCCTATATTCGATCTGCAATGACACTGAAAGGAATACATACATTTGTAGAGGTACAAAACTTCAGCTCTTTTTGGAGATAAATAGGCACCGTCTGGGAAATTAGGCAACTTTTACGTCTTCTTAAATCAACAATTACCACAATGATTTTTAAAAGTATTCTGCTGGCCCCAAGTAGGGAAGAAGGAAGCCAGCCTACTATGAATTGTTAAGGTATACACTACATTAAAGAGACATGAGGAGATTTCCAGAAAAGAAGCACCCCCAATTTTTTTTCGAACCCGGGTTTTTTGCATATTTGGAATGCTTTCCAATGTATTAGATCACACCTGAAGTGAATAAGCCGAAAACACCGTCTTTATGTAATAATATGATGATTTAGTACTTTCTGTCGTGCACGACAGAAAGTCAAAGCACGGTGTTCTATGGGGACAATTACGATAGTCAGGCAAGTTCAAAACAAGGTTTGCTGTTTTCTTTTGTACTTGTTTGTCCAATAAACCTTCGGAACGTTCTTGATAGGTAGTCTACAATCGATCCTGTGCAATTTGAGAGAAATTCGTATCCTAAAAAAATCTCCTCCTGTCACTTTAACTACTGTATTTCAATGGGCAACACAATGATATGTGATGCATCACATCAAAGGTTTCTCTTTGTTGCTCCTCTCTTTTATGTGGCAGATCACTAATTTAAACAAAACTATTAAAAATATATATGTTACACATTTTTAAATTATTTTATTCATTTTCTTCTTGAGCACATGGTCATTTTTGTCAATAGTATCTCTGAAGTAAGTTTCATCTATGAAAAAAATTTAAAGAAGCTGATTTCAACTGATTTTGGTAGGTATGGGTGTCAACATTTACCCAAAAAAAGTGAGTTATCGTAGGGGGTGGGGAAATTGTTTTTTCGGGAGTCAAAGGTCAATAACAGGGGTCAAATTTTGAAACTGATCCAATCATGTTGAAAAGTATACCAAGTTAATAGTTTAATCATAAGGATTCCAAAAAGTAGGGGGAAACAAGGTCAAGCCCCATTGAATGCAATGGACGTTGACCTTTGGTGCCCCCTACATTGGGAACTAAGCATTTAAGACAGTCAAAACTATTCCTTATTTTAATCCTATGAGCTCCATCAATAATTGGCACCATTTTTTATCCAAATCGTAGTAATTTTAAAATTTGACCCCTGTACAACTGAAAATGACCGTTTTTATTGATTTTTGCTGTTTTTAGCCTATAACTGCAAAACTTTCGGCTGCATATAGTACAAACTATACCTTTTTGGAATCGTTATGATTAAACTATTAACTTGGTATACTTTTCAACATGATTGGATCAATTTCAAAATTTGACTCGTTATTGACCTTTGACTCCCGAAAAAACAATTTCCCCACCCCCAATGATAACTCACTTTTTTTGGGTAAATGTTGACACCTTTACCTACCAAAATCAGTTGAAATCAGCTTCTTTAAAAAATTTTCACAGATTTGCTAAGAATATGTTTACTTTTGGGTTACTACAAAATCAAATGCAAGCCAAAGAGTCGACTCCTCAGCTTCAAAAGTATTTTTAATTGCTAGAACAAACTTGAGATGCATCTTCTAGATAAAAACTTGAAAGAATGCTTTCACTCACATTCTGACAATCTTCACGAGAAAATGACTTGCTTATTATGATGTATATCAATCTCACAGTCTGTGCCTGAATTAGTTTTCCTTAAACCAATAAGAGTGCTCAAAATGCAGGCCAAACTGATCATGATTCATTAGTAGCATTTAATCAACACTTTCTAAAGTATTTAGCTGCTTTCAACAAATTAATGTTGTATAATCATAAAACCACATACAAACTAAATCAATAATTTATACACCTGGCATGACCTCTCCCAATTAGTTTAGACTGTGATACCATATTTTTGTGGAATGTAGGACTTGGTCTATAGTGGTCTATGGCCTCATTATTCAAAATATCTTATGTGCAAGAAATGACCAACTTCTCTTCCACCTCCCAAAATTCCACAAAAGGGGCAAAAGGTCCACTTATTGCTTAATTTTTTGATAAAAAAGGTCCAAAATTGAGAGAAATTTTGACAAGAAAGTGCACTTTTTTGGTGATGAAATGTTTAAAATGTCTTTGTCTGGAGGTTGGCGGGAGTGGATGTGAAATGCAACAGCAGTAATTAATGTATGTTGAATAAATGAGTATAAATGTACTAGTAGTTTTTGGCTGTTTAATTTACAAGGACTCTATTGCGACGGACAAGACTCCGCACATGTAATGTGTGTACGGTTTTACAATGTATACCTAATATGGATGCCTCAAAATCTCTTGTTGCACCTTTAATAGCAATAACAAAACATTCTTTCTTTTCAAACTAATAATATAAACCCTAAAGGTTTTATCAGCGATTGTTTCTCAAAATCTCTCGTTGCACCTTTAATAGCAATAACAAAACATTCTTTCTTTTCAAACTAATAATATAAAGCCCAAAGGTTTTATCAGCGATTGTTTGCATAAAATATTGTACATAATGAAATGGATCAGAGAAAATTTCAAGGATCAGCAGCACATTTAAACAGATTTGAAACAAAAAGCATAAAATATTGCACAAAATCAACTTGATCAGATGAAAATTTCATTGATCAATGATACGTTTTAAAACAAATTTGAAACAGATACAGGCTTTTCAAAATGTTGTTTATTCATTTTTATTGAAGTTTTGTAAAAAATCCATAAACTGTAATATCATTGAAAAGAGCAGTTTCAAAACGTCTTAATAAAAATAAGAATTTTTAAATTTGCTCATGCCAAAATGGTATGGCACAACATTCAAATGCAAAATAGAGTGGTTTGGGCAGGTGCGATCAATAGCAGGCCCACCTAGCATTCTTTTTGATAGAAAATTTACATTCACACAGAAAATGCACCAGTGTCAATATGGCTCCACAGTATAGTGCACGAGAGCACTAAATTTTCACGAAACTAAGAGTACTTGCAAGTGAAGTTCAGCGTCTATTCAATTCCCTACAAACATGAACATACTGAGACTTGTAAAGCTGCAAAACAAACTTTTACTAAATTATCGTAAATTCTGCAATGATTATATTTATTTCAATTGCAATATTAGTTTAATATGATTTTAATTACAGACTGCTTTTGTTAATTATGTTTGTTCAAAGACACTGCATTACATGCACTGGAGTTTTCTTTTATGAGAATTCTACCAAACCAAAAAATGCAAAATTTTGTTATATTATCTCAGTTGAAAAGATTTCAAATGTTGTCAGCATTTGAATATTTGAATTTCATTCGCTATGGTCGTGATGAATATGCGTATAAAACCCAAACGTTTCACTTTGATCAAATAACTGTTGCAAAACCAGTGTCGAATGCATGTTCCGCTTAGAAGGGTTAAATAGAAAGTGGTTGGCCAAGATTGCCTAACTGTGTGCATGGGAAAATGGGCATTTTTATTCAAAGAAGTATATTTTGATTTTTTGACATGAGCAAAATAAAAAAATCCTTTTTTTTTTATTTTAAGAGGTCACCACAAATGGCTCTTTCCATTGACGTTATAGTTTACGGTGGAGTGTGTATAGACTATTTTACAATCAAACAATAAAAATGAGCCTCGTAGTAAAGTATGTCGGTATATTAAAAAGCATTTGCCATAACCATCTTTGCACTAAAATAACGTGTTCTAAAGACACTTTTGACATCCTCTTGCCCAGTCCACAACGTCATTAAGTTCAGTTTCAAAACTTATCAACAGTAGGGTATAAACTGGGTATAAAGAGGCGTCTCGAGAGTGGCAAAGGAATAATTATGGTTGTTTTTTTAGTCTTCAATGAAGTCTTCCTTCAAAATTGATTTCAACCTCCTATTTCTTCACCAAATTTCTCTTTTTTTAAGCATGAAAGTAGAAAACATGCATTATGACAACATAACTGGGTCACAGTGTGTATTGCAGGTTGGTATAGGGTAGGGTTGAGGGGTTAGGGTGGGGGGGGGGGAGCGGTTGGGGGTGGGTGGGGGCGGGGGGAGGTAGGAGGTGGGGACGCGTAGGGGGGTAGTAGGTGGGTCAGGTAGGTGGGGAGGTAGGTGGGTTAGTGGGTGGGTGGGGTAGTGGCGGGGGGTAGGTAGGGTGGGTGGGTGGGGCGTGTGGTGCGCCGTTGGGTGGGGTGGGGGTGGGTGGGGGGGTGGGTGGGTTGGCGTGGGTGGGTGGGTGGGTGGGTGGGTGGGGGGGTGGGTAGTAGGTAGGTAGGTAGGTAGTAAGGTAGGTAGGTAGGTAGGTAGGTAGAGTAGGTAGAGTAGGTAGGTAATGCTGCCAATTTAAATGTGTTTTTGGTTATCCATACTGTATATTATATTTCCTGGTTCTCACTGGGGGTTTGTTTCAATGGTATGTACACCATTAGAACAGATCCATCTGCCGAGTTATCCTCTTCAAAATTAAAACCATCATCTGAATCAGGTAGTAGAGTAGGGTAATGTACCAGTATAGTCCTGAAGAAAGAAAAGAGCTAAATACTTTCCTTTTCTTTCCTGTGGCAGTGATACACTCTATTTAGCTTATTCAAAATGACAGTAAATTTCTAAAAAATGTTTAACATAAAGTTCAATCAATATCTTCCAGAAATCATTTGGCTAGATTATTAAAAAATATTTTCCCCACCATTCCATGTACTTTGGCCCCGCTCCCCCAATAGTGGACATAACATTCACACTGGCAGGCAATTTCAGAATTAGATTTTTGAATTTCCATAGACTCTTTATAGGGGTTTGTCTAAAAATTCTGATCCCATAAACGAGGGGTTTTGTTGTGGTTAAATACCATTTTATGCAACAAACATTTTTTTGCACGTTGGTCACCCTTTCCATAATACTTTAATGGAGGAAAAAGTTGAATATTCCAAATTATGGTATGTAATGAAACCTCAGTATTCTGCGACCACCTCCTTCACATGCAGTTTATTCCATGAGGCTGCCAAATTCATCGGTTGTGTGGACAAAATCAGGGGCTGGAATCCAGGATTTGAAAACATGTCAAAATTACCGGGGTGGCTGAACGGCTGAACCTTGTCCAAAAGCTTCCAAAATGGCTGATTTTGCAAGATTTTGCAGAAATTACCGGGGGGTGAGTTGGATGTTGGAGCGGCCCCTTTCTCCGCCCCTCCCTGGATCCGCGCTCCTGATGGCAGAATACTAAACTCTTTCCCAAATTACCACGATCCCTATAAGGAGAATACCAAATAGAAATCACATGTCATGTGAGTGCAACAAAGTCGTATCTGCATATTTGTCATTTTGCAGGAAACGCCATTTTGTGTTCAAAATTCTTTTGTTTTCTATTGTTTTTTAATGTTTTCTTTCTTTCATAAAAATGTTTCTACTTTGATTTAAGACTGCTACTATAGCTTAAACTTTGTGTTTTACATGTATTTACAAAAGCAAGCAACAACTCAATTTCACCAAAAATGTCAGTTACGACTTTGTTGCACTCACAGGACGATACATCAACTAGAAGTAACATATGCAGGTGACTACAACAAAATACATCAACTGCACTTACGGACCCTTATGAGGTTCCATTTGGACCCAATCAACCAATGAACAAATACCCTTGACCCACAACAAAGTAGAGAATCACAATTTTTTCTTTTTTATTTCGCTCAGGCTGTACATTAAAGAGACATGAGGAGATTTCCAGAAAGAAGCACCCCCAATTTTTTTCGAACCCAGGTTTTTTGCATATTTGGAATGCTTTCCAATGTATTAGACCACACCTAAAGTGAATAAGCCGAATACGGCATCTTTATGTAATAAGATGATGATTTAGTACTTTCAGTCGTGCACGACAGAAACTCAAAGCACGGTGTTCTATGGGGACAATTACGATAGCCAGGCTAGATCAAAACAAGGTTTGCGGTTTTTCTTTCGTGCTTGTTTGTCCAATAAACCTTTGAACGTTCTGGGTAGGTGGTCTACATCTGATCAAGTGCAATTTGAGAGAAATTTGTATCCTAAAAAATCTCCTCCTGTCACTTTAACTGGCACACAGCCAAGTGGATGTGCAAGCAAGCTAAATATTATATGACAAGAGTTCAAAGTTCAAAGATACAATACAAATGTTTGTGCCATGTAATTTTTTCCCGGTTTGTTTACTAACAACTTGGATCATTTTTAGATAACAAGAGACTTTTCAACAACTCTTTGTTTCGAGAAAATGGATTTTCATACAGCTTCCTAAAATGATAAATTTCCAGTTGACAAATCTTGAGAAGCCTGAAGTATTAAATACAATCTAATGGCTTAAGTTTTCTCGGGCTTACCGTGATGTCTTCATCTTCAACTATAATCACTAGTCTTTCTAGATCATTCTCTTTGACAACATATTTGTCCTGTGATGTGATTGTACCAGTGTACGAATCCATTGAAAAATATGGGCAGTTATCATTTGCATCCATAACTTGTACAACCACAGATGTACTTGAAATTCTGTGATAAAATAAACAGAAATTGAACATTCAATACATTTTTTTCAAAAGCAGCCAGATCTAACTCACCTACAAATCACAATGTCATATTTGATTTTAGCAGTTTTGTGTATTTTACAAAATCTATTCAAAAAGGGAAAGGTTTTCACCAAATTCTACAGCGACATCAAAATATTTTCTGCAGGGTTGTACATCATGACTTATATGGCCATGCATGTAAAACTTTTTAGTAGATATGATTGATAGAATAGTTTTTATGCAATATATCTATCATTTGATTGTTGAATAATACATCACATGACATAAATATTCCTTAAATTTTCCAGATATTTCATGGCAGGGAAAATTTGCTATAACTATTGCCTGTGATGTCATACTAGGGCAATAGTAACTTTCTATACCAACTCTTTCCCTTGGGAAAATCGGTTTATGGTCTCAACATCACCTCTGGGCAATCGATTTCCCCATTTCCCTCATGAGCAGTCAATAATTTCAAGAACTTGATTCCTAAAGGGGTCAATTCCATATAAGTGAAATAGGAGAAAAGCAACATTTTTAAAAACCAGGATGTTATACTTCTTTACATTTATTTTCTGCCCTTGGAAAGATGCAATAATGTGGAAGCTTAAAAATAGTTTGGTTTCATTCTGTTATGTATTTATTTCCCAAAACAAGTGGATTTATCTCCTTCTGAAATAAAAATATCTTGACAAATTCTAGAAAACCATTGTAGAAGGAAATCTTAATTTCAAGGTGCACCTTAAAGCCAATATTAAATCACAGAAACAAAAACCACATTAAATTACCTTTTAAATTTTTTGTTGTTATTTTGTGTTTTATTTTATCTGCTTAAGAGCATTCCTCACAGCTGTTTGACCCCATGCAAATGGTCTCTTTTATTTTTAGAACAATTTTAAGCAATGGCGACACAATTTTGACAACTGATATAAGTAGGGATATGCAAGAGCTATTATCTCTGCAAAAATCAGACAAATCCATTGCGGGAATCTTGCCATATAGGCATACAAAGGTCTTGATTTGTATGTTATAGTCAAAAGTGTGTCGCCGGCGATATATTTTGTTTTATTCTAGTTTTGTCATAATAAATGAGACTTTCAAACAGCTGTGTCCTGTCATGCTATACCAGAATAAAAGAGCCACATTTCCACCCTTTTCACCAGTGGCGTACCCAGGGGGGAAGCTGCCCCCAGGGAATCTTGCCCCCCCTGAAAAAATAGTGATTTACATAGGCCATATACTATACTAACAAATTTTAATATATGCTTCCCCCCACCCCGAAAATATATGTTCCCCCCCTTTGCCCCCCTGAAAAAAAGCTGGTTACGCCACTGTTTTTCACCTAATAATAATGGACTACATTCAAATTTTGACCAAAATATATTTCAGAAAATTGCAACATATGTGGAATAAAGGTTGAAATGTTTAACTTGTGCCACTCTTTCATATTTTGCATATAATTTCGACCAAAAGTGGAATTGGGCCCTTCGGAACTTAACTCTGTGAATAATTTGACTCTTATGTCAGGAAATCAAATTGTCATTTTCAATTCAAACACAATTATATCACTACTTCCACTCTTAGGAACCATTTATTTTATTAACCGATATGCACGCTAAAGATGGGGCACTGGAGCGGCTTTACTCTGCGGAGCGGTTGGTACTAAGGTTAATTTGCTTCAGCAAACAAAAGTTTCTGATGTTACTCAGGGGTTACGACTTACTAACTACATTTAACACTACAAACATTTACATGAGAACTTCCTGACATAAGGCGAGCTAGGATATGAAAACAAATGGAAAATTAGTTCTCAAGAAAATCTTTGTAAATCTGCTTAATGTTAAATTGTTATGATCAAAATTACACCATTTTTTGATTGCACAGAAAAATCCTTATTAGAGATTTTTTTAGATTTAAAAAAAATTGTGAATATTTACCTGATTGGATCTAGACCTCTGTCTTGGGCTTCTACAACCAATGTGTATTCACTCATACTCTCTGCATTTGTGGAGCTATCCATAACTGTAATGTTGCCTGTGTATGGATCTATGCTAAAAATGTCACTTGATCTCAGGGAGTAAATAATATCATCAGGATTGTTGTTGTAGTTGACAGCAGACACCTACATGTGTAACAAAGGATATAAGATTTACACTAGTTGGAGGTCTGTGAAAGAGTCTAGAAAACATATTGCTGGAATTATAGTGGAAACAGGGATCAGCAGAAAAGGTTTAAAGACTACTTATTCTTTGTCTGTACATGATGACAGACTTATCAAGTCCATGTCATGGACAAGAATGGTTCTGTTAAAGCAATATTGGCACATTTTTTGAAGAGTGCCCCAATTTTCAAAATTTGATATTTTGCACAGTTACGTTGGTAATTGTCTAGGAAACTATCTGCGAACCAGGAAGTGCGTATTTATCACAAAATAAGTGATTTTGTAATTAGAATTGGGATCCCAGATTGGACTTAACGGCAGAGCTGGAAATGCTACGTTTATGTCCGTCCATGATGAAAAAGTGCCACCTCGAGAAAATAACCTCTAACTTGACTTGCCCGAACTATTAAAACAACTAATGGATGAGCATAGTAGACACGTACATGGCGCTATTTCCCGGCTATTTTCACATTGGAAGGCCGTTTCCAGCAGCCGTTGAATTATTATCGGGGAGCCCCGATAATAATTATTCTAGTACAAAATTCCTTCGTTTGTGACACATAGACATTTTCGAGCTTAACCATTCACAGGTATAGTTTACTAGCCAGTTACCAATGCAACCGTGTAAAAATCTCCAAATTTTTGAAAAATTGGGGGCGCCCTTCAAAAAAATGTGCTAATATTGCTTTAATGATGTGATCAGAGACTTGATATTTGACAGGCTATTGACAATTTTCAGGCAATTTGTTCCAGACTCGACGTGTCCTGGAGATGAAATGATGTAGGGCATCCAACCTGCCTGGTATAATTGACCGTTCCTATTTTTCATTGCCTACGTTTGGTGATAGCAAGCAGTGTCAAAGTCTTTGATGTAGCTGACTCGCCAATCTGGATTTGTTATTGATCATATTGATAACACTAGCTTCCCTATTATAGAAGTTGAAAACATATATGACTGCCTGGCATTGCTATTTCTAGTTGGTTGATATAATTCGATTCATAGAGTCACAGACACTTGACACATAATCCAATTTGGTCCAAGCCCTTAACAAGGATTTTTTAGGGGAGGGGCAAATTTTTTAAAGGGGACTTTTCCTTAAAATTGCAAAAGGGGGGATGCAAATTTGGCAAAAGTGGACTTTTTTTACTGAAATGGTAACATTTTTTGAATAAAAAAAGCATAAAAACAAAATTTTGGGGGGGTTTGTTCTCCGTGCAAACATCTATTTTGGGGGCCTTTTTTAGCTCTTTTTAAGGTTTTTGGGGTATTTGAATTTTTTTTTGAGGCATCCACAACACACCATCCCTCCATGGTTACGGACCTGGAATTCGGTCCAACAAGCACAGATACACAATACACTGATGGCTTTAGAGATCCTTTAGATTCTGTTTTCAACATGCCAAAGACGATCTTTTTTTGCAATGTTCTGATAATTAAAAAAATACATTAAACTTGCTCTACCAAACCAAATTGCGCGATTATTGACAAAGGGTACTACAACTTTATTCTTAACAAGGGGTAGACTTTCGGTAAAGGTCCGAGCGAGTCTAAGTGACGAGCGCAATAATTTTGCGCGAGTCCTTGGACTCGCGCGCAATTTGGATTCTGTAGTACAATTTTGCAGGAGTCTAAAATTGTCTGATTTCTCCACAACAATTGTTTTAGTTAACATGGCCTAGGCTTACTAGGCCGGATTTACTAGATTTAATAGACATGGGGTACATTTTAAAGTAAATGTAAACAATCACAAATTAAATATATAATAGGCAAATAAATTGTGTCCCCAACTTTTAAGTTTGCTTGAGCATATGTGAGATCCCCTCACGCCCATACAATGTATTTTATCGCGTCATCTGCTACCTTACCTCGGTATTGCTGAAATCTGATCCTCAATTTCACCACACACTAAACAATACGCCTTTATGGCCTTTTCTCCAGACTCGTCGTAAACAAACTCAAAACGTATTTGCTGAGATCTGCCTACCCCACTGTAAAGGGTCCTTTGGCTTTACACTGTTTGCTTGTTTTTTAGGGGCGCCGACGGGAGCAACCTATTAGTTGGCTTTGGAACCGTTACGGCGGTCCGTAAGTGTATAAGGGATGCGGCCGTAGCGTGTGCCTACTTTTCGGGTTGCGAGCACCGAAACGTGCCCCGACAAAACCGTTCATTTTTCTCGCTAGGTTCTATAGGTTCAGCCCAATTACGATACAGATTCAAAACAAAACATAGTAAACGGACCCTCTGATGCAAAAAAATCTCCATAGAACCATGTGGCAGGTATTATAAATGCTGCCTTTGTGTGTGCAATTAGAGGGTGTTAAAAACACTCTATAATGGCATCCTCACGTAAAACGCCATATTGGGTCATGTCAATCGTGCCCTCGAGTTGTCTTCCATCACCTTGTGATCAATTGTGCAGATTACACAAATATATAGCAAGGTCCTATGTAGCGCAGCGGTTTAAGGCACTAGCGCACTTGCATTATTTTCCCCCCGTTGGTCCTGGGTTCGAAATCGGTCAAGTGAAGTTTGATATTTCATTGTTGTTATTTAGTTTTGTTCTTGTTTGAGCTGTTTGTTACCATGAAAGATGTGCCGTTGTTTTGCTTGTTTTTCTCCCTTTTCCCCATTTTTACTTTTTTTTTTAACAACCTACACAGCTTAAATTGAATCACGAAGTTGGGAATAAGTAGGCCAAATGAAAAATAATAATAATGAAACAAAATTACAACGGAAACAAAAGAAATAAATTTAAACATATATAAATTACAAAATAAAAAATTAAAAAGAATTAACAATTGAACAATGAGTGAAAAAAAGAAAACGCTAAATTACAAATAAAGAAAAAAACAAATAACAGATAAGATTTTAAGCAAAAGAAAAACAATATTAACTAAAAATTAATTAAAAATACATAAAATAATATAAGCAAATTAAATTAATAACAAAAGTTAATGAACAAAAATAAATGTAAAAAATAATAACAAATGCAATATGAAAATGAAAATACATCAATAAACAAAGTACTAAAATAAAAATTATTGATCTAACATCAGACTTTATAACAGTTGGATATTTTTAAGTAATATTTCCTTCAAAAAAAATCATTTTTTCAAGATGAATATTGTAAGCTCGATCGCAGAGTATGATCAGGAGCATTGGTAGGGAAATCTAAAGTTTTCATTATTAACCACTAAGTAAACCCCCTCAGCCACAAAAATATGTTAAAATGATCAGAACGACATGCCTGATATTATGAGAAGCTGAAAGTTATGATCTGTATTAAAGATTACCGAAAATATGACTTTTAACCAAAATAAAAAAATAATCAAAATATCGAATACGAACAAAAATTAATGAAACAATAAAATAAGCATTTAAAATGAGCAAAATATTAAAACTAAAAAGTAATACAAATTAATTGAACGAAATAAAACCCGAATATTAAAATGAAAAAAAAAGGCAAATACATTAAAAAAAGAAAATACGAAGAAAAATGTTTTTTAAACAATTATAAAAATAAAAAATATACACTCAATTTTATAAAAATAATTAAAATATATTGTTTTTTTTTCAAGTTAATTTTTTTCAATTTTCAATTTGGTGAACAATGTAACGCTGACGTTGGATGGGTTGGTTGGTGGAAGGGGTAATTGGCAAACACCCTTGTATAATGTTGAACCCCTGGCGTTGTTGGAAGGAGAAAAGAACCCCGGGGGTAGTGGGAAAATGGACCTGGGAGGTTGAGAAGGAAATCTGGTAAAGGTTCATGGTATGCAAATGAGGTAGTGCCATTTATATTCAGTCAAGGCTTCTGACCAATAGATATGAGCGCAGTGACGGAAGCATTATTGTAATACCAAAAAGGAGCTTGGGAAAGGGGGATGGGTAGTTGGGAATTGTCTATATAGATAAAAAGGATAAGGCGTGGAGGTAATGTAGACATTACGTTTGCTGAGGCAACCACCTTTTCGTTTAACAGTTATCTTTTAAACATTATCGGATATCAGATAACGTTAGCTGATGTTTACGTTAAGACCAAATGTTAAAAGATAAATGTTAAACGAAAAGTTATGCTCAGCAGAACTAATGTAGACATGGAAACCTGGGTTAGTTGGAAAGGGCCTGGGTTAGTTGGGAGAGGGCCACTCTTTGTAGAGGAGAAGGGGGGTCTGTGTAGTTGGGGAAGACGCCTCTGTGACAGATGGAAGGGCTCCCCGACTTAGTTGTGGAAGGGGCCTTGGATAGTTCGAAATGAAGAGACAAAAAAGAAAAGACTTGGGGACAGGCTAGTTAAAAGGGCCTGGTATAGTTGCAAAAGGGGCCTTGCGGTAGTCAGACAGGGACCCTAAGGTGGGGACAAAGTTTAATAATGCTACAGGTTACGTCTGATAAGGTTCACAACAACTAAAAACTGTTCAACTATATTCTTGTATTTCAATATTATATTTTTATACTCATTTCAAACACTTTACCTAAGAAAGTTGCAATAAAACTTCACGAAATTCAATCTACCGTTTTCTTCTTACATAAGTATTTTCCAACCCAACATAGATAAACTCAACCAAGACTCACCTCCTTGGGGCGCCCCTTTCCTTTTTAAAGGGATTTTTTATTCTCCGCCATGTTTCCAAGTTGGATGAGATCGTATGAACAATTACTAAAGAAAATCCCGAAATAACGCAAATATCAGGTATTTACGAAGCCGGTAAGCATGCAACACGTAGCACTTATACACGTGGGCATGTCACACGTGCGTGGGTTTGACAGCAGTAAACATTACCTTGTGATCCGATATACACATTTTTGGGGCAGGAATATATTTTATCTCCTCAGTATCCAGGCATTTCGAACCAAAATTTTTTAATAATAACCACCCAAAATATTGAAAATTACTTTCATAGCAGGTATTATTCACCATTTACGCCATAATATTACATTTTTACAAGATTATTAGGTTAAAATATTACGTGGAATGCCGGGTAAATTTGGTACACCACTGACTGCGGTACCGACAAAAAGCTGAATCTTGCACTGTATTCTGGAAAATACGCACGTTGTGGCGGTGGTAACCAATCAAGATTCAACGTCAACGTCATGCATACAAAATGGAATATATTGGCTTAAAATCGTACTAGTTAATGATCATCGCATCGGTTACAAACTTAGGATTGATTGATTGATTGAATAATCGGAAGTTTTCTTCTTCTGAAATCGGGTGTTCGTGTTATCGTAAGTGTATTATTTTTACTGAGTGATCATCTGATACGATGGTTCCACACGAGTCCACTTGGACTCGCGCTGTAGTAATTTGCGTGAGTCTCCGCGTGAGTCGACTCGCGGACTCGCGTCGAAATTCTACCCCTGCTTAACTGCTTGTACATCAGGAGCCCAGGCAAGTAAACTGCCCCCTCCCTCATCAACCCTGGCTTAAATCCGGGTGTAAAGTTAGACTTTTAGAATACCAGCCAAAATTGTTAAGCGTATGATGTTACCGTGACGACAGGTGTGTTGACCATTGCTCCTTCTGTTATGTTACCAAAATACTCAGGTTGTTCAAAGACTGGTGAGAGATCTATAACTGTTATGTTGACAGTGGCATTGCTGGTAGTACAAGATGGGTTATCAGTATCTTGGAGTGAAACCTGCAAATTTGTCAACAGAATAGTAATAGTCTTGATTACACTATAGATATAATCTGCTATAACAAAACAGGCATATATCAAGTTCAATTTACAGCACATATTCTTGTTAGAAAAATTACAGCACATCAATTATTTGTGGTTCCATACCAAATTAAATGCTATACATAATATCATGACATAATATTGATAAAAACTAAACAAATTTTGTATGAACACTTATTACATCCAAACCTTAGCTTTAAATTAGAAAAAAATAGAACATGCTATAATTAAAAACCTGTTATTAAACCAGAGGGAAAGTATATGAGTATCCAATGGTCTTTGTAGAAAAGCATGATGAATTTGGAATTTCTACTACATGAAGCTTTCTCCTTCCATTAAAAATAACCATGTTTAATCAAACTGAAATAACTATAATACATATACATTAATTGCTATTTTGTACTTTGGTGTGCCAAAAACAAGATAATGAACAACTAGCATACCTCTGGTTTAGCATTTGCAGGCAAATTTCCTACTCAAAACATTACATACAACTGACTTAATCCAAATGTTGGTATGAGGTGCAAATTGACATTGTAATAGAGGAAAAATATATCAAGACCATTTTTGTACTACTCAAGTGAAGTCCCACCACATGAAATTGAATGGGCATGTGGTTAAACTTATATTTATTCATCATTATATACATAATTGTATCCTCGAATAGAGTAATAACTTCAAACCTGTTGGATTAGACCAGTGTAAGTGCCTCACAAATCGGACCATTTATCTTTGAACATACTATGAAAGGTCATTCCTGAAGGACTAACGGTGGATTTATTAATTTATTCGGCTGAAGCTAGTCTTCTAGAACCATGCTTTACGCGCGGGATGCATGAACATACACGTTGCGTTAAAAAGACATGCTCCAGGGCAGCGTCGGCAGATGTCTGCCGAATGAAGTATGTGACCCACCTTAACCCCTGGTTTAAAACTGGGTTTAAAGTAGGACTCCCTTCAGAATCCAGCACAGATGGCATGGGTAAAAACATGAAGCATGCAAAATAAAACTTAAAAGCAGAAAGAAAAAAACAACAAATGTTTAATCAAGTTCCGTGAAAGGGTACATGCAAACTGGATTTCAATTACCATCCCTAACTTGTTAATCGAAAGAAAAAGAAAATACACGTTTAGAATGTACACTTTCATTTTGAACTTTCGCTTTACAAAAATCAAGCATAAATTTATAGATTAGTGTTGAATGCATGCAATTTCAGACCACATTACAAAACCAGTGGCAGGTGAAAAAGGAGGGCCATGGCCCACCTTGTCTATCTTCAGGGAAAAGCAGGAAAGCCTGTGTAAGTGAGAGGGTAAACAGGCAAAGGGGTCCGTTTGGGAAGGAAGGAAACAGTCAGGTGACTTAAACTAGAGCTCTCTGTCATTTAGTTGCTATGCAGTGTCTACTTCTGTCATTAGCTCTCAGTAGCAACCAGCAATAAATTGATCACTAGTCACCAGAGATTAAAATACTCCAAGCTTGCAGTGGTCAACTTTGGCTGTGCCACGAGATTTGACACAATGGGGAAATAGTTATTACATAAGTTACAATCATTGTAACTTTGCCATATTAGTCATCTGCTAAACAAAAGAGAATGAAATAGCGAGGGACTAGCGGGATCCGAAGGTCCCATGCTTTCAGATTTTTTGAAAGTTGATAAAATTGGGGTGGGGAAGGGGAAATGTTAAGCCTCACAATTGCAACCCTTAATGACACATAGTAAGAGGAATTAAAGGGGTTTGGCCCTACCTATAACCATGCATGCCACTGCTAATAAACTACGGCAGTCTCAGAACTTAAAATATAAAATACCTTGTGGCGTTTGGTATACAAAATAAAAAATGCATTGAACCTTTTATTTGACAAAGTTAACATGACACAGCAAGCAATCTTTACTCTATTATATATGTTGATCACTTTGAGAAGTGTGAAATCGTTAACTTTTATATAATAACCAATGGGAATTCTCCCCAGCTAATGGAACTTAAACCACTTGGAATCAGCACCACTATCACATTGGTCACAGGGCATACGATAAGCCATCCTGTGATATAAAATAACAGTACAAAAGAAATCACTTGGCATCAAGTGTAATCTTCAGAGCGATGAGCTACTCCCTGAATCCTGCATTCATTACTGCAGCATACCATACCATACCTCTAATGGGTTGTGTAAACATTTTCAGTGGTTGTACTGAGGGCACTATAAAAAAACAACCAAAAAAAAAATTGGTTACCTAGCCTCATAAAACACTCTTGGAGAGAAGTTCTGGCCAAATCGCAAGGAGATCATAATGTATTTGTGTTTTGTCAAAAAAAAATAACTTAACATCACTCTAGACTTTGTGTGTACAAAACTTAAAGCTTACAGAGGCCCCCCTTGCCGACATTCGAATGAATTTAATTTGGTGGAGGTTATTATTTGACAAGTGCACACTTTTACGACAAGGGACAGAAATGATGACATGAGGACCATATGATGCACCCTACACCCTCACCCCGATTTACAAAAAAAGAAGTTGAGATTTTTATATCTCTGAACCATTAGCCTTGTAATAATGCATGGGAGCCCTAATATGTATGTGCGGAATTTTGAATCACATCTGTACGTATTGTAAGTATTTGATCCATTGGTATTTCAGTGTGAAAAACTGACAAAATTACAGCACAGGGCCTATGGACCTTTGATACACAACGTATTCTAAACCAACACAACCTCAGAATCCACTGAAATTTCGGGAATAAGCATTTTTCAAGGATTAAATCTATTGACACCATAAATACAGAGAAGTAAACAACTTACCACATCCATATCAACAGCTTCTAAAATTACCTTTTTCATTATTAACTCACCAACATAATGCATCATGGGAAGAAATGTGGCCACTATAGGATATCAGCAGCTCAGGACAGTTGTCATTAGTATCGGCGTCCTTACAAATACCTTGGCTGTGGCGCGACCTATGAGAAACAAAAAGGCATTAGGTGGAAAAAAAAGCATAAGCATATATTGTGACCAAGCATATTAAATGAGCACAAAATACATTTGGTCAGTTTGAAAACTCGCTGGACAGGAGTCAACTTGGGACAGCCAGTGTGTGCATATTATTGACTCAAGAATTCAAATTATAGTAGAGTACAGATCAAAGCATGTTGTCCATCAGTCTAGTGGGCGGCATTCAATTAGCTACCTCAAGTGTTGCTTGATAAACAAAGAATACTATACTCCCTGATTCATGATATGTTCCCACATACCATTAATAAGAATAATAATGAAAAATTTATAAAGAGCACATATCAGCCAAAGAAAAGGGCGCCAAGGCGCATGACAAATAACGTACCACAAATTTAACATCCAAAAACCATATTTTTAAAAAGAATTATACATCATTAACAATTTTAAAAATCCCAACATTATGAAAAAATATAATAATGTAAATGCCTGCATTAACTAGAACACACATAATATATACATCATGACAGCCTAATCAATCAGAAAACTATAACATTACAATTTTAAAAGCATCGTTAAAAAGATTAGGTTTAAGTTTTCTTAAATTGCATCAAGGTATGGACGATTTGAGTTGAAGTGGCAGCATTTCCAGATATGTGGTGCTGCACATGAGAAAAGAAAGATCTATCCCCCAGGAATGATAAGATTTGGAACAACCAGATTCATTTTTATTAGCCAAGAGCGCAAAGTCGTGAAGGATGTTATGGCTGTAATAAAATCATCAATATATGCCGGTGCAACACCATGTAAAAGGATTTAAAAACAAAAATATCAATTTATATATAATCCATGTAGTTCACGGTAACCAGTGCAAATTCACGTAAAAAGAGTAATATGAGTAATTTATAGACGAGGGGGGGTAATAACAGAGGGACCATGTCATATCAAAATTCATTGCTGATGCACATTGAGCCATTTGTATTATAGTCAGATGAACCATTCAACAATATCTATTGATGGGAGCCAGTGGCGTAGCCGGGGGGGGGGCCTCCCCAATTATTTGATTTCGTCAGTTGAGAGAGCTTGTCGGTTCACTTGAATTCAGGTCATCGCACTTGCAATTTCAATGGGTCAGCGTGTGAGGGTCCGGGGATCCCCCGGGTCCTTCCGCTTGCTTGTGGATGCTGCTGGGTTGCAGGGTTGTGAACAATAAATTTTACAAAATCGTGCAAGAATTAGCCCTCACAAGACATGAAAGATAATAAAACCCAAAATTAAGGGGGCTTTGCCGCTCGGCCCCCAACCGGGCTTTGCCCTTGAACCCACCAGGGGCCCCTAAGGCGGGCCCTGGGCCCATCCCTTTTTTGTCAGTTAGATGTGACATGCCCCAATCTCAAAATCTAACTACACCACTTGTGTGATCAATGTTTTATGCCTCAAATGTATTGGTGTTGTTTTGAAACGTCATTAATAATGAACAAATAAATAAAATTCAATTAATAGTTCTTCACATTATTGCATACAAAAGTAAATTTAATTTCATGGCTATTAACCACTTGACTGCATTGATTTTCTTATTACAGTGGTGGCAAAAAAAAGCTAATTGAGGTACTTTATAATGTATACTTCCGGTTACATGGTCAAGGTCTAAAGGCAGGACATTAAAAAAAACTTAGGGGGAGTACCTTATTTTCAAAATGTCTTCCAGACTGTCATGATATGTTTATTCCTTGGAATTAGCATATATCTCCGTATAATCATACCACTATTGTAACCAGCTCCAATTGGAGATATAGCTTCCAGCCCGAATGATTTGACACCGCAATACATACAGCACACACTGGCGATCTCTGTATATTTTGAACGATAAAGATACGGTCCACTCACAGACATGCTTGCTTAAAAATGGAGCTCGCAATCTGATGGATGATTGAGGTATATGTCAGAGAGAGAGATTTGAAGGTTCAGTTGATTTGGAAATTAATCATTATTAAGGGAGCTTTGTTAATTTGAATCATTGTGTTTAATTGATTAACTCTGAACGGGAATAAACAATGAGGGGGTGATTACTTTTAATTATGGTGAAATTCAGCATTAAATGATGGCGCCAAACGATATTTACTGTCGGATGAAAGCGAGTTCTCTACCAGTCTCACTTTCTGGCAGGAAAATTACAGATTTGCCACTCGGATTTAATTTCTCCTTTTAACCAAGGGCAAGCTTGAAAAACTCAACCTACCATTGCTCACCAGTTGGTTGCAAGTTTTTCTGGTTGGAAGCAGTTTCTATTGTTAAACAAAAGAAATATGTTAAACCTATCAGGTGAGTACATTACCCTGCAGATGAGGACATAACCTGCGATGAGTACATTAACTGCAGGATGAGTACAGTACATGCAGATGAGTAATTAACCTGCAGTGGAGTACATTAACATGCAGATGAGTACATTAACCGTGCAGATGAGTACATTAACCTGCAGATGGATACACTATGATGACTGGTCATCCAGAGGTTGTTTTGAAGCCCACCCTCTTTCTCCAAATTCGCATCTGGTTTGGTAGTGTAACTATTAGTGAAAATGTTCATGAAAGGTACCCAACATTGTCATGAATTGATAACGAGAATACACTTCCAAGATTTGATGACATATTTTATATCTGTAGCTTAAAATTAAATCTAAAGATATATGCGACCTGTTATTTTGTCCTCAATTCCGCCTCTACAAAGAGTGTTGTATTCAAGTGTTTGCTCAGCATCTGTTGTGTTTAACAAAGTAATTCACCTGAAGATGTTTGATATTAATGGAAAACTTTTCAATCATTATCTGTTACGGAACGATGCCGGACACAATGCCATCCAAATTATATCTTTGTTTCTTGCAGTTACCTGAAACAAACCACACAGACGGATGTTGATTGTAAACTCTTCAAATATACAACAGCAGAGGTAGGCATCTCATGCGAAAATATTCATGGATAAATTAAAATTTTGTGGCCGATTAAAAAATGAATTTTGCTAATGCATTTTGAAAATAAACTTTCCACTGACTGATTTTGTCCAGATTCAAAGAGAGATTATCTTGTCTTTTACTTCCAATGTTTTCAGTACAAAGACATATCATCAACACATCTCGGATTTTGAAAATATGCTATACCGATCGGTCCATGTTTTTTTGTGATCAAGATCTTGAGGGATTAATTTTCAACCCAATCAGCGACATACTCGTGTCGAACTCCTCCCAGACTTGTTGGGCCGAGTTATTGGAGTATACATGCCCCATGGGGACACACCACCAGGGGTACGGGAATGAGATATGGTAGACTAACTAGTGTTTTAGTTGAGGTTTATAGCTTGATGTGGAAAAAGAAACATTGAAAAGTTGACCAATTCATTTCAGACCCGTTCTGGGCAATCAACCAGTCCCAATCTTTGCCAAGACTGCCTCTATGGCTGGATACAGTACAACATTTTATTTTTTTTTTTTGGTTTTGGGCCATTTTCGGTCATGTTGTCTATTTCCTATACATTTGTAATTTTTCAACATAATTTTGAAAAATTGAAGTCAGTGCAATCTTTACGGTAGTATTCACACAAAAATGAATAGCTATTCAATATAAAACTACAGAAGCAAAATGGTGTATGTAATTGTTGTAATATCTCACTTTTTTATTCCAAAAATATTAAACATGTTCATTTATGAAATGAGGGTGGTGAGTTAATTGAACATTATTGTTTAAAAATATCCTTGCAGGAATTGAAGGATGGTTAACATGAAAATGTAAAGAAAATTGCAATACCACTAACTTCACTTGTTATCAAAAAGGTTACTTTGAAGAATGGCCCTTTTGTTTGAAACTTTATTTGCAGGCATAAATACTGACTTACTCTAGCCACGAACATCCCTCTGCGGATGTTCCTCAATGACCCTGAGATAATCTTGAGTAAAGGTAGGGGGCTAAATCATCAACTGCAATGGTAACAGATGTTAATGTCTTGCAATGTGAGCCTTCCGAGGTTGTGTCCGTTATCAATACCTGCGAAGTGTTAATAGTACACAGAGTGACACTACACTACATTAATTAATATGCACAATATCAGCGTAATTGTTCCCAATACACGCCCAGCGGGTGCGGTGCATTCTTCAAAAGGAAGGGGTTTAGTACAGTCAAAAATGTTAAGTCAAAATCACGCAAAAACCAACTACACACGCTTATTCGATGATTACCAATAATACCAAACGAACAACAGGCGGGAGGCTGTTTCGTTGGCAACCTACTGAGATCAAAGTTCCACACTAATAAATCTTTACAAACTGTGCACAACAGTTAGTGATTATGATACGGATTACGGACAGTCCGGCCATTCAATCAGATTTAGGTAAGCTTAACTAATTTGCGGAAGTTGTTTTATCAAAAATTCGTAGGGGGCATTTATTAGAGCAGGGCGTTTATTAGGAAACAAACACGGTAAGTGATTCCAAAATTGGTTGTGTAACTTAGTTGTCTACAGGCTACCCAACTTTTTATTTGGCTGCAAAAATAAACTTAAAATGAAAAGAGAAGGTGATTTTGATTTGTATAAGCATAATTCAATAGTGACTAAAATTGATACACTTCTGGGTAAATCAGGGTACCAAAGGCAATCAGAAAAAGCACCTTTAGTAAAAGTCAGTTAAGTTTATTTCATGTAATTTCAGGCCATTGGCCCATACAATAAAAGAATGGACAGGCAAAAGCTGTTACCCCTGTAAATTCAGTAAATTGTGGGAATCTTAATATAGGCCTACAAAGATCAGAATAATAGTTGCCCTTTCACAAAGACATTGTGTACAAGTAGATTTTTAAGAAAAGTAAAAAAGAAGAGTTTAGTAAAACAGTCAAACAATCTAAAAAGGAAAATGTTATGAGGTATTTGGCATATTTGATTACAGCAATTAGTATCCAGAGATCCTTTCCATCAGCGAGGAAAAATCATCGGAACGTGTGCAATGATGAAAAAATTATGGCATTTTTTTTTAAAAAGTGTTTTTTGGTGTTTTTTACTTTTTTATCAAAAATAATAACATTACAATCAGTACTCTTTTGATAGCGTTTAAATCTGTTCTTAAAATCACTCACACTTATCCTAAATATTTCCTTCACCTCTTTGGATACATACACCTGCCTTCCTCAGATGGTGTTCACAGCTCTTTCTGATTAAGGCTTGTCCTATCTGACAATATCAACCTCTGCCGTTATTCTACTCTACAGCTCATTAAGGTCTGCTGGAAGAAGAGTTGTACAAAACTCTGGATTTGAGGTGTTCCACAAGACAAATCGAACGGAGTCAGATCAGGAGATCGTGGTGGCCATCGCTTTGATGGTTAAGGACAATAACTACGATCTCCAAATAAACTCCAGCATAGGCGATCTTTGTCACAGTCGTCTTCTGTGGGGAGGCGCACCAACTTGTGCCCACCAAGGCTCCAATTGAAATCGGCCATTTCGCTGCTTGACAGATGATGAAAATGAGAAGATTCTGTTCAATGAACAAGGGAACAACATCTTATTGATCATCTGGAGGAGGTAGCGACCCCGTTGATGTTCTGTCTGAAGAAGACAGGTCCAATGCGCATTCATGCAAAACTAATCCCAACCCAAAACTGTCAATCAAGTTATTTCATCGCTACAATGATATGCAAAATCAAAGGTCGGGTGTCCTCTTGGTGCATATTCCCTACCATTGTGGGTGTTTACAATAGTGTTCATGGCAAATCCAGCCTTATCACCGATAATTAGGTTTTCTAGGAAGTGTTGGGGATGGCCTGTAGCCATTGGCAGAAGCCATTCGACGTTGGAAATCGCCAGGCTGAAGGCGACTGATGAAATCATTTTGATCAGATGAAAACATAAGTCTAAGCAGGTTATTCTGTTGAAAGTTGCAGATGGAATTATCAGGCATTTCAATGACTGGAAAACCTCTTTGACCACTGCTTAATCTTCCTGAAGGAATATTCCAACAGCCTGAATGTTTTCCGCAAATCTGCCCAGTACGGGGTCGGCCAAAATTCACTCGCAATTGAGATTTATACTTGTAACAATTCTTTGAATATCCAAAGTTCTTGGGAAATGCACCAAGAGAAGGTTGGCATGCAATTAGGTTACTCTGGTGAAATCTCAGTAACACCTCTGGAACAGGAGCTCTTGTGCGGAGAAATTGTGGTGCCCATAACATACAATTATTTTGGTTTGCTTAAAAGGCTATGATGTTGGAATAAGAGTTTTTGTGTCCAAAACTCAAGGTTGTTCATTTTGTGTAGCATTGAATCCACAAGGTTTGAACCCCAACCTCAATGTAAGTGACCTGGATTTGTTTCACTAGACTGCCCAAACAATACCCATTATTCTACCCATGATGTTTTGCACAACCGCATTTGTGATGTGATCTGGGAAAACTGCCACATGTCGCACAGGACAGTTTGAAAAAATAAAGAAAAATAGCTTAAAAGCGTTAATTGTACTTTATTTTGTCAGATTGTTAAAGGCGTAACTTTTGTGATGTGTGTGTATCAAAGAAGAGCATAGAAAGAAAGTTCAAGGTACGCGAAACTTAATATTTCCAAACTCTGCAGGATAGTAATAAAAATCCTTTAACAACCGGATAAGGGCGAGTCAACGGGGAAATAGCCATGTAAAAGGTTTGGGAAGGGATAGTAAGATGACATTTTGGGGGAGTTTTTGCAAGTGACTTATTTGATTTTGGACACACTTCGCCGAGGTATACATGAACGTAAAATAATTTTTTAACACCAGAGTGAATTTAAATGGGTTCAATCCTTCATTACATTTACCATTTTTAAAGGAAAAAGCGACCAAGCCAAATGACCACATAATAAACTTTATTCGGGAAACAATTCACGGCTATACTTATCCACCACAAGGTTGACCACTGAAGACTCACCGCAGACACTAAAGAGCAATCAAGAAGGATATTTGCAGCCGACGCGACGTTTAAAATATGTTAAGGATTCGGAAAACACGTACCACGTGATTCACTAAAACATTGTGTTTTAAATAATGATTTTAAGCCGGTAAAAAATGTAAAAGCTCCCACTTCAGCAAATTGTCACCCAATGACTTCAATATTATTAAATTTTACATCTGTCCCACAAAGACTTAAATTTGTCAAAATTTTAAAATGTTCACCCACGCAATTGCACTATTCCATGATATACAAACTTAGACCATTCGTTACTTCATGAACATATTATATATCATTCCACCGTATTTACTAGGAAAGATCACATTCTATAAAAAGTGTCACCATAAGGTAAAAGGGTCACACACAGGGAAATTGCAATAGTACTACAACATGAGATCTGTTCTGTCCGATATTCGTTTTGAAGCCCCTTGACCTAGGGACCTGATGTTTGATATGCAGGTAGAAAACAACAGACTTGGGTTTATTATCACGGTTTCAGTGGTGGACCCAAAAAAAATCAAAAGTCATCTAGAGGTTAATTTGCGTAAAATGACGTATAACCGCAAAACTTAAAATAAAGCTTGATGATCAATCAAATCCCGCCATTCATGTTTCCTAAAAAAAATATACCGATGTGCCTAATTATTAAGGTTGCTGAGCCAATCCAAAATCCTACCCACTAATGTTTCCTCGAGGCCTCATTATATACATAAAAGCATTCAAATGATCCAACTTTGATAGTGAAAGATTGAAAACGTTATTTTATTCATAACATCAAAATGAAAACATTTTAAAGGGCATTTCGTTGAATCCAAAGCATAGTCCCCTTGATTTACATAAAGAAATTAATAATTATTTAAGAAAGATAAATTTGATATCATCGAAACCGTGGACTCAAGCATTACAAAATAAAGCAATTAATCATCTTACTAATACCGTCAAATAACAAATTACATGGATATTTCCTTTTGACCCGCTATTTCCTTTTTAAGGAATTTTTTAATGTATTATTATTGATTTTCCCACGATGTTGCTACTGTGCTTGCCCAAACTTTAGCATCTACCGTTCATTCAATGCAACTCATAACGATTTAAAGACGCTGTTAACCCGCAAATCACTGAATTTCTCAGGAACCTTCGCTGATATTGCCCTGTTATTTCTACCTTTGACACTATATCTTTTTGTAAATGTACGTTCAGGTTTTCGTTGGGTCTATCTTATGAGTAACATATCCATATGACCTAAATTGAACACATTTCATAACCTATCACACATGTAGATTTTAGAGGATATAATTCGGCACAAAATATTTTCTGCAACACTGCTATGTTGAAAGTAGGAGTCCAAACCCAAGGAATAGAGCGGGTAGCCCGCAGGCTAACCCCGCCCAAAACCAAAATATAAATTGCCAACCATGTGGCGTGTTTTCCCAATCGCATCACATTTGTGCTCCGTGTTACAAAAACGTCCAGTAAAATTGGGTTTATTGATTGTCGACATGACGATTTTTGAGACTGTGGATTGAAAAGATACAATGTACATGAAACTCAATAAAACTGACCAAATACTACATATATTCTGAATTTAATAATACTTTCAAACTGTTTACTACTTTTTACTTCTTTTTGATACGCACTGTCTATTCTAAATTGCACAGATATAGCTCGGTAGCCAAACCGTGGTGTCCTATTATGATTATTTATTATGGTTTTGTCTTAATGAATACTTCCAAACAACTCTGACTTTGGACTTTTTTATTCAAACAACAACACCCCTTATGTCCCATTCCTCCAAGGGTCAATCTGAGCAACTTTGAATACCAACCATTTTAGCATTTCAGTGTAAAACCTTATAAATGACCTCAATGACAACCAGTGACCTTTGAACTTCAATCTAAAACCCCCGATGGATCAACCCTAAAAGATCGTTCCGAAAAACTACAGCAAATACTACAGCCATCCACTCCTATCCAAAAGCATTTTAAGCAGATTGGATAAATAGGTATCACATTAGATAGGCTCACTTTATTTATAAAGCTATGCTATACAAGCTAATACATC
The DNA here is from genome assembly GCA_023653785.1 of Ophioderma brevispina. Classification (NCBI taxonomy): domain Eukaryota; kingdom Metazoa; phylum Echinodermata; class Ophiuroidea; order Amphilepidida; family Ophiodermatidae; genus Ophioderma; species Ophioderma brevispina. The sequence goes on from JAMKCH010026820.1 coordinate 29,404, forward strand.
TTAGCATTAACACACAAATTTGAATGAAAAGCCATTTGGTCTCATTAATCTTATTTCATATACTTAGTAATACGACTCACTGAAAGTTCATAGCTCTCATCATTTGTCAATCCAGAGGGATCAGTTACTTCAATGTAGAATTCCAGCGTCTGAGAGTCTGATGTTGATCTCTTCAAAAGACCAAAACTACTTCCGGAACTGTCATTATAGATTGAAGGATATCCCTGGAAATCCTGCAAAAATACATTAAATATAATATTAGCTACTATGAAATTTTGAAACTTCTTCCTTAAAGGGTCAGGAGGAGATTTGTTGAGGATATGAATTTGCTCTATATTTGCATTTTATCAGTTGTAGAGCACCTACCAAGAACGTTTCAAAAGTTTATTGCACAAACAACTAAAAAAGAAAACCCAAAACTGTTTTGAACTTGCCTGCTATCGTAATCATCCCCATAGGAAACCATGCTTTGATTTTTTGTTGTTCATCACAGAAGATTCTAAATCATCATCTTAATGATCTTATTACATAACAATGGCGTATTCGGGTTATCACACTTCAGGTGTGATCTAATACATTGGTAAGCATTCCAAATGTGCAAAAATCCTGGGTTCGAAAATTGTGGGGGGGGATTCTTTCTGGAATCTCCTCATATCTTGCCCGTTTTTTCCCTTTATATTCTTGTAACTTCTGTTGTCCGCTTATTTTACATGCATATATACAACCATACACACATGCAATACAAAAATACATACAGTTTCATAACGTACCTTTCCCAGGGCCGTAGCCCAGGGGGTGCATGTACCACCAATCTCCAAAAGTCCAAACGGTCCACAAAAAGGGTGTGTGCGAGCGAAGCCCTAGGAAAAAATGGGTTTTAGGGTTTTTTTTTGGGTCAAAAGGCAATGTTTGGGGCAAAAAGTTCCACTTTTGCCAATTTACACCCCTCTATTGTAAAAAGGTCCACATTTTAGAAAAAAAATGTCCACTTTTGGAAATCCACACCCCCCATAAAAACCCGGCTAGGGCCTGCCTTACACTAGATCAAGGCGCCGCAATGTATGTCCCTAAATAATCCTCACACGCCATCTTCAGCCACCGTTCATTTTAGTCCAGGCTAATTGCTGTTACTTTGCCAAGTACACTTGCATGATCGCCAATAGGTGCACGTCTGATTGCACGAGCGCGGTGCGCCAGACGTAGCCAGCCCGGGGTTCTGAGGGGGCAATTTCGCTTGGGTGTGCAACAAAATGTCCGCATCCAAAGCAAATTTTCCTGGTCGCAGGGCAAAGAATCCAAAAGAGGCTGATTTACATATAATCCGTGTTTTATTTCGATTTTCCCGCGCAAAAATGTTTTGCAATGGGGCACTCTGTCCCCCCCCTCTGCCCCCCCTGGCTACGCCCTGCGGTGCACGCAGGAGAGCTCATGAGTTTTATTGCCATGTAACAGCAATATTGCCTGAGTTAATAGAGCAGTCGCAATGATTAAACTGTATATGTATTCTATCTAGGGCTTCCAAATACATATACGGTATACGTATTGCGATGAAACAGAACTCTCCCTGATTACACAAGCTTTAGTCTATCGTGCATGCATAACGTGCAAACGGAATAAAGCGTGTAATTGAATGGGAGTTTGTTTCATTTCGTAAAATACAGTGCCTTCGATCAGTCATACACATTATTTTCTATATTCTCCAACAAATACATACATTTGCTGCTCCCTCATTTTACTTTTTTTTACATTATCCATATTAACACTGCTCTTACTGTTCCGGATCCTTCACTGTAGACTAACGCTCCACCAACCGTGCCACGTTCCAAAACGAATCTTTCTTCTTCTAAGGTAACCTGTCCAGTGTAATGATTTATCTTCAAAACTTGGGACAATGTCCATTGATGTCATTCACAACACAACACAGAGACCTGCCATTCTGTAGTATGAAGTACAAAGAATACACAAGTCATTTCAAATGTATTGATGGTAACGTAAATTTATTAGGCTCACCATCAGGTGATGTCTGATATAAAGAGAATTTCATTATCACTGATTACCTGAAATTTCTGTGGCCTCGTCCTGTGCCTCCACCACAAGTGTATACTCTTCTGTCTGCTCATAATTGGTATGTTTTCTTTTACTGTTTTACTGCCAGCAATTTTGATCAATTTCAATGTTTCACTCCCTTTTGTGGTTTGTCAAATGGATAGAATTACGATTCTACTTAGAGTCACAACCTGTAAAAACAAAAGAAACATTATTTTATCTATACAAATAGGTCAAAAAAAATGACATTTTTAAATGCGATTAGATTGTGTCTTTCCCTTTGAGAAACAGTCAAGAAATTTACAATACTTGTGTTCCTCTAAACGCTTTGTATTTAAACATCTTAATAATTATAAAATAAATTCACATCATGCAGTGTCTCTTTTTGTGTCCATTTGGTCTAGCACTTTTAGACACATCTCTGAAGATTCAGTGTATATAAATGCAAATGTGATGGGTTTATGTTATAGATATGAAGAATATTCTTTAATATATTGGTTCTCCAAACATTCAAATATTTGAAGCTTCATAAATTATGCACATCCTTCTCAAATTTCATGTCATTATCACGGCCATTATAAAACAAGTTTATTTCAACAATCTTGAAACTGTAAATGAGTGTATTAAGAGTTTATATGCGTAGAATTCAGGTCTCATTCATGCATAATTTACCCGTGACAACTGGTGTTTCCAACTGGAGCAGTTTCATTAATGGTTCCATTATATTGTTGCTGAGTAAATATTGGTGCTAGGTCGTCCATCACTTGTATAGCAACATTGGTGACATTAGTCTGACAATCCCCTACTGTTGTGTTATCTGTCACTGAAACCTAAGGTTAATAGTATAATCAAGATATTGGTGTTAGATAATTATATAATATTGAATGTCTTTGAGTAAGTTACAAGAATATTTTTCTAGCGAGTGCAATATATTCTTGTATCGTACAAAAAAAAGCCATTCAATATTATTATTATTATTTAAATATCTGGCTGACTCAAACCAAACCTTGCGTTGACAGTGTTGTAGTCCAACTGGTGAGTCTTGATCAACATGATCAAACACCCCAGTCTACCAGTCCGAACGATAGTGCTTCATTGATGTCATTCAAAAGAATATTGGATTGCATCTCGGTACTTTTACCAAAACTGTACAATACACAGATTTCTTTGTACGATTCGGAAGCCTGATATAAATAATAACTATTGTAACCTTGATGATGGTAGTATTAATGCAAACATTGAATGCCTAAGAGTGTGATGGTGAAAATTTAGTATCATCAAGCGATCAAATTTTGACTCATGAAATGGGCAGTTGAAATTTGGTTGCATGATAAATACTTACTATTACCACTCGGAAGCCTGATATAAATAATAATTATAACTATTATCAACTATTGGAGATATAGTGGGTTGTTGAATTATTTAAGAACTTATTTTATGTATATGTAAATTGTAATCATATTTCTTAGATAAAGTAATTCAACAACATGATTAAATTAATTCCAAATTAAAGCTCACTTGCATGTTAAAGGCTGACTCAGACTTCCCGAGGGCACACAAAATTTAAAAACAAATCGTGTTTTTTACATCTACATATTATGTGTCCATATACAAATCACTGTGTGAAATAACTTAGCTCAAATCAAAGTCCTTCATGTAATTACAACTTTGTTATAAAATTCCGGACTTGAAATTTCTGTTATACACAGTATCCTATGGCACTGTTATACTGTACATAAATGTTTACTGCATGAAAATGAAAATCTGATTCATCTCTAACTTTGGGATTAAGCATTTCAGTTGATTATCTTTAGTTCTACATGGCTATTTTCAATTACTACACAAAAATATATATATTAAAATCTCTGAGTCATCCTTTAAACAATTACTATCTACTATGTATACTTACCTGTATATTGTAAAGGTTTGTGGTTAACATGGTAGGATCCAACAGGACTATATAAACCATCAAGGAAGTACCCGCCAAATCATAACTTTGTTCCAGACCGAATATTCCATCTGATGTAAGCAGTTTGACACTACCATCAAATCCCTTCAAATAACATATCCAATATATGCACAGGTTAATTAAACAATACCGGTAATTAAAAATGAAAAAAAAAAAGAAGAACAATCACAAGTTTTAAAGGTGCATTTTTTTAAAGTAGGACCTGTTTTTATGGTTTTCTTGAGAAACACGGATTTCTGAAATTTCAGTTGACTCTGATCTTGCATTTTGGTGTTCCACTGGTCACTGTGCTGTAATTTTTGTCCATTTGCAAATTTCTTGCAGAGACAAGCAAATGTGGATATCAAACTGGTGTATTCCCTGTGTGACCTTTGACCTCAGAATTGTTCTGTGCTTAGGTCAGCAGTCCTTTTCAAATTTGGTGGTTATAGGGCATTTCTATGCAAATTGACCTCCAGTTGACCTTTGATCTTTTGGGTCACTCTGAAATCCTGCAAACAAAAGGTCAGACTGTCCTCCCCTACCTTCATGCCAAACATCACTGGCGAGTGCAAACTTGTGTAAAACGGTTTTCAATGGAGTGTGAACTGTGCACTATGATGAGATTGCGATTTATTCCGTATTGAAATACGTGTTTACACAATTTGGCACTCGACGACCCTCCAAATATCAGCCCATATGGCAAAGCATAACAAAACACATAGCTGGACAGACAGATACCATTTTTAGTAGTGTAGATTAGGCACACATACAATACATGGCTAACAGTTCAGATGAGCTATAAATCAATGAGGAACAAGGCTGTGGATTATGGTAAGAAGAATTGCTGATGCTCTTCGCTTATGAAATACTGATGAAATTCTCACCTCGATGTCATCATCCCTTGGCACAAGTACAAGTCGTTCTAAATTCTCCATACTCAAGACAACATATTTATCTTGTTCTGTGATTACTCCACTGTAGGACTCCGTATCAAACATTGGACAATTGTCATTGGTATTGTCAACGTGCACAGTAACTGTGGTTGTGGATGATCTGAGGGATATCAAAGTGTGTGAGTCTGTTAGATAAGATCAATAATGAATTACATTAAAGGCACTGTCAGTGATTTGCTAAATCAGAAAAAATCATAAAAAATCATCAAAAATCACATTTTTGCATGTTTGTAACAGGTATGGGTATCCTAAGGTATCCTACAAATGATAAGACCAAAGGCAGCCTAATAAGGACAAAATTGGACATTTCAGTCGGTGTCTGTATAGACACTTACTACAACACGTAAGTGAATGGAGGTTTGTATCATTGAATGATGCGGTTTTCTTCCTTTTATGTTGATGTTTCAGTTGCAAAAATAACTTATGAGTATTCGACAGGCTTATCCTTCACTTTTAAGCCATTCCTGCAAATTTCAAATAATTTGCCTTTTTCGGGTGGATCACTGATAGTGTCTTTAACAAATAACATCAAAAACAGTTTTCATTTATGTAGTAAGTTCCAATGATCAATATATCACTAAATTATACAGTGTGTCTCCCCCTCCCCAAATTTCCCTCTGATAGACTACTGAATTCTCAATTTAGTGTTCAGATTTAGAAAGCCATTTAATTTTGTAACTTCTGTGAACATTTTCTTGGTCTCCCTTCATTGGTTTTGAATACAGAGTTTATTATGTAACAGCAATGCTTTTCAGCTCATTTCAAGTTTGCAGTGCGACATTTCTGCACTGCCTTAAATGTCTTAAATCAACTGTACTGCTTTTGCATTCACTCCTCCCTTGTATTTCCAAGTTTGGGATTTTTATAGATTGACTTCCATCACTACTGTAATGCCTTTAGCAAAGGACATCGCCGATAAGGATGGAGGACCCCGCTGTATTTTCATGAAAGCAGTGAACGTGAAACATTCCGCATTTTAAAGGACATGTCCAAAGTTAACTTTTACCAGTTTTCAAAAAATCCCACTTTACTAAATTCCCCAAAGAACGGTTTTTATGAAATTAGAATACAGACAGGTTCAATGGGTAACTGAAATTTCAAATAAGAACCCTTCCCCCCAAGAACCACGATACCGCTTTGCAAGGAATGTGCGTTATATTATAAGCAATATATATAGGAGTGGCATTCTGGTTCTTGGGGGGAAAGGCCTCATTTTTGCATTTTTGTTTTCCTGGGGGGGCCTGACCATAATGGAAGCCATAAACACAACAACATATTTTACTACATAACCATCCACATCACTAATGTGGTAAGGTATGCTTCTACCAAGGGCTCATTTCAGAAGCTTTAATGGCAACATGTTACGACAGTGACCTTGCATATCCTGGGTATCAGAAATCAGACTCAAACTACAAGGTGATGTATTTGTTCACTACAATGTGAATGAAAGCTCTTGAAAACTGTGCCAGTAAATTGTGATTTTATAATTAGCTCATAGCGCAGCTAGCTGCTCATATATAAATACGCGGTCATGGCCATTGTGTTGTATTCCAATTCTGCTTTGGTGAAGACAGTTATTAGCCCAATCATCAGTAGCTAAGCTAATGTTATTTTGGGTATTGTTATTAGTGGGCTGCCGTCGTGTAAGGCCTCTTTGTGCTATAAAGGACAAAAGGCAGTTATATACGGGCACTTACAAGCTCCTTGACAAAGGGCAGCTATGTCAACAATCTTCCTTTTTCTTCATTTAAATATAACTGGTCATTGGAATGGAGGAATACTCTACAGCTTTGCTTTTTTTATTTCCAGAGAGGCATAGCCCTTGACTTGTTCAACTTTTGTCTTTTTTTCGTGATACAAATGTATTTTTGGGGGATAAAAAACACTTGCGAACATGTTAAAGTAGTTGTAAAAGCAAAAACACGCATCTCAAACTTGATGGGAAATATAACATTATGATTGTAGGGGGCCTCCTTCTCTCCTTAGCCTGGGCGTGTCCTTGTTGAGGATTAAATAAAAACAAGAAAATCTGAATGGGTGGTTTCAGCTGAGCATAGTTTTCGAACTTACGAAATTAAAATAAGAATGCTACCACAGAAATCAACAGAAGGATTTGTATTGAGATATTGGTTTCATTCACCAATGAGTGTTATGTAAGAGCTTTAGCAGATTTGTTGAATGCATAAAGAATAAGAAATGTGAACAGGTGCTTCAGCTGAGCAAGTTCAGGACTTTGAAAATTAAAATAAGAATGCTGTGAATAGACTGATTCTCCTTGTCTTTCTTTCCTATTGAATTGAGATGGGTCAAAGATTCGGTTTAAATTGTCATACTGACTTTTGATTGAATTCAGTATAGTTGGTCAACAACTAACTGCCCATCAAAGGGCTTTCCTAGTGAGTTTTGAATTATCAGAAAACGCCCAACCTCCTTGCCACTCAGCGTGCAATACCCAAATCAACCACTCCCATGTACCAAGACAATTAGGAGAAACTACCGAAAGTATCAAGAGTTTGAAACCAGTGAGAACAGGAACAAGGGACAATCTGGTAGATGCCATTCAGGACGATGTTTGCACAACATAAGAGCCATCAGACAAGTTATTCAAGTGAATCCCAGGCTAGGTGCTCATCGGAATCCATTGAACGCGACCAAGTCAACTTTCAATCAGATAACCAAACTGGAATAGAAATGGCACCCATACCGAATTGCAAGTTAAAGACTCTCTGCTTCCCGGTGATCACTAGAGATGCTTGACAAATGCTAGGTGGCTCTTCATCAAACTGAGAAGATTTACCTTGGAGCTTTTGACTGGAGATAAGGCAACATTCCGAATTGATAGCCATCTGAGCACCCGAAATGTATGCTACTATGCAGATAAACAAAATAATCCTGGAATTTAACCTATGATGTTCCACATTCTCAAGAGAAAGTGACCATTTGGGTTGGCATGCTATGGAAGGATTGAGTAACAACGTTGTTTAATACCCCCGAGTTGCAAGCTAGATATGGAAAAGGATGGAATGATGCGGTACCAAGACTTTAGTGGTGTCAGGATGGGGGCACCAGCACACCGTGCTATTATGGTAAGGGACAGACTTCAAGAACTCTTTCCCAACAGTCATTTGATTCGGTCATGGTGTAGAATGGCTGCCAAGGTTTCCTGACTTGACCCCTTGCGATTTTGCCTTTGGGGTTACTTGAAATCAAAGGTTTATGAAACCTCCCCCCAGTTTGAACATCCAGGATCTGAGCAGGCACATCAGCAAAGAAGTCACCACCTGAGAATGACAAAAATCGTCTGCCGTGCCGTTCATTCGATGATTGATAGGGCGCATCAATGCATCAACCCGAATGGAAATCAGGTGGAAGGATGTGCAGGACAATTAAGTTTACAGGTTGGACATTGCAAGTACAAACCATAAGTGGAACACGCCCTGCAAAAGCAAACACGACCAGTGGAACTGAACTTTGATTAGTTTTCATTTAAAAAAGGTAAATTAACTTGATTTAGTTAATAACAAAACAAGAACGCAGTTGTTGAAATAAAAGCAAAGCATTTCTTTTTATCAAACTTGGAATGGGCTAGAAAGCAATGCTGTTACATAAGAGCCTGTGTATTCAAACCAATGATGCGAGACCTTTGAAATTTTCACAGGAACTTTAAAATTAAGTAGGCTTTCTAAATATGTGAACTTATTTGAGTATTAAACTTGATTTTGGTAATTATTCTGTGGTCTATGAGAGGAACCTTTTTGGGACAAGTTGTATGTTTTAGTTTTAATTTGTAATATTTTATGGCTCTGAAAGAAAATGTTACCATTATTTCACTATACCAAATACAATACATTTACTTTAGCAATCTTGGCCTTGATTACAGCAAACTGACATATAAGATTTCACTTCTGTGCTCGGCCAATATATCTGCTGATCATGTGTACTGCATGCATTATGCAAATACAGATTGTGCCAAAAATGTAACATCAAGAAATTTATTTTTTAAAGGTAAAAAACACTTTGATGAAAATGTGATATTAATAGCATGGGTGGAACAGATTTTTATCAACATAAAACTTTCTTTCCGCGATCAAATATGGACGATTAGAGAAAAATTACGAAAGCATGTCAAATTCAAGTTGGGCCACTCTATGTAGGGAAGCTGTTCAGGGTGATGAGCACGGTGAAAGTTAAAGCTAGGGAAACCTATTAGGAAGATTGACCAGCCATCTGTTCACTTTTTTTTTAAAACTTAGGTCACCAAATCCAAAGCCTTTTCAATATCTTATTGCTACTAACCAAGATTACATATCCAAGTGAAGGTAGCCCAACTAAAATTTACACACTTCAAGTAATTGATTGTATCTCTGGATCTAGTGACCCAAATGGGATGTGTAAACAGGAACTGATAGAGCAATTATACACCTGCATCTTGTTTATCCAAAGTATTTTTAATTCATAATATAACAATAATACAAAAATTATTATGATGGAATGTCTTTAAAAGGTAGATGACCTGATCATGGTCCGATTTTTCATGTTTTCTCCCTGACGTGGAAGCACATCGCCCAAAATATCCGATTACAGTTTTTAGTTAAATCGGTTTAGCCGTTTGGATGGTAGAAGCAAGAATGTGTCCTCCACCACATAGAACATAGTGTTAAATAATGTGACCGACTACATTTGGAGATGTTTTTGCTTATAACACCAAAAGGAAACATTTCCTTGACCTAAAATTTCACTGGGGCAATAAGAAAAAGATGAACTTACTTCTGATATCAAAATCTGTTTTGATGGAGTAAATTAAAGTGGGGGATGAGGTTGTAAATTGGATCACCAACCTTTAAATGTGATATTTACTATAATGTAATATATTTTGCATTTTTTGTTTTTACCTTACTGGATTGGTCAGTCTATCCTCGGCTTCTACTACAATAGAGTATTCTGTAATAGATTCAGCATCCGTTTCATCGGATTTAATGGACAACATCCCAGTGGTCGGATTTATGAAGAAAATATCAAAGCCTCCATTGTTAGCAGATTTCAAACGATAGAAAATTTCATTGGAGGAATTGTCTTGACGAAAAGCAGTGACCTGATAGAGTGAAGCAGAAAATAAAAAAACTGCAAGTTGAAACTTACAAATCCTGTTAGCTTTTAAGTATATGAAACTGAAGGTTAGTGATTATGCCTGGTGGTGAAGTCAAGGAGCAGGGGAAGGTAATGAAACAATTTTGAGTGCTTTGACCTTGGATGGCCGGGATTACCTGGAAATGACCTTCAAAAATTTGGTATAAAATATTGACTACACTCACTAGGTTTCATGACCATACAACCATGATTAGTGAGATGACCTTGAAAAAGCCTTCAAAATTGGCATCACTGAATATTGACCACACCAAGTTTTATCATCCTACGACAATTAACAAGGTTTATAGCAATTTAAACCTATACGTGACTGCATTTGACCTTTGACCCACAACACAGGACCCAAATCTGATCCCAGCCACCACCTACTTGATATGCATAATACCCACATACCAAGTTTCCTCAAATTTAGACCATGGGATCTGGTATAAATTCACCTTTTTAGTAATGACCCAATCAGAGCAAATGAGCACATTAAAGGGGATGACCTAGTATATAATTTTTGAATTTTGATAGAATGGCCTTCGCCCCAAAAGCCTATCTGCAAAGTTTCGCACCAATATTTCAACCAGTTTTATTGTGAGAGCTAAAACATGATTGTGCAATTCCCAGAGTGCTGCATATGGTACCAAATGAGGCACATTATCCAAACCAAACATCCTTTAGCCCTAAATTCCATGGTAAAAAAGAACTACATGGTGCACAATTAAGATGGCACACAACTGTGGTTTAGTCACATTTTATTGAAATATTCAAATGAGCTCATTAATATTCACAACCAGTCCAAAACATATACAGCACATGACCTCAATCATTTTAGATAACCTTGAACCAGGGTAACCAACAACACCCCTAACCAAGTTAGGGGACTGGAGTCAAAGGTCACACAGATGTCATTAGATGTCAATGTGTACACACCCTGTATTAGCCTTAGGTCAGCAGTTCCTGTGACCAAGTATGAAGCTAATACAGCAAAGCATGCAAGAATAACAGCACAAACCAGTCAACCTAACAAAAATGGAACACATACACACCTAACAAAAATGGAACACACACCTAACCAAAATGGAACACACATACATAAATATGGAACACACACACGTCTAACCAAAATGGAACACACACAGAAGGAATCTGTCACAAAAATATCCCCCATGGCTTTTTAAGCCTGGGAGTAGAAATACAAATTCTTCAAACATTTAAAGGCACTATCAGTGATTCACCCAAGGGTCAAAATATTTGAAATGTGCAGCAGTCCAAAAGTAAATAAGTCTGTAGAATTTGCATAATTTTTTTCCAAATGCAAAATGCCAACAAAACAAGAAAGCAAGTTTTATATATTCAGAATGTTTTAGTGCTATAATTAAGTTTTTGGGTCAGTAAAATTGCGAAATATCAATTTTCCACCCTATATCCAGTATTTTCACATTTTCCTCAACTTATGATGTCATAGTGATGTCATAATGGGAATGTTGGTACTTATTTTATGGGAATTGGGCGTTCAGGAACAAAGATCGTAGTGTGGTGGTAACCACCCACTTTGGGAGTTTTGTTACAAAAAATGGCTCAAGTAGATGAGGGTTATCCTTCACTTGTAAGCTATTCCTGCAAATTTCAAATATTTTGACTCTTTAGGATAAATTACTGATAGTGTCCTTAACGTCTTTGTAATTACAAATACACCATAATATAAAAATAGCCATTACAGTAGCACATTACACCACTTCTTAGAAAACACAACAGTATTTCAACATACCAATCTATAATATTGAAATACTTTTATTTGCAACAAGATCAGGTGACAATCTAATTCAATGCATACAGCAATCTCTCTGTCCAAATTAGAATAATGAAACCCTTAACATTCTATAAGTTTAGTAAACAAGTTCAGTATTTTCCTTCTCATAAGTTACACAAATAATATTACATGCCAAAAATGAGGATATTATAACCCTACAATTTAGGTTAACTTTTTAACCTTCCATAGCAATTGCCAAGTAAGAAGCATATGACAAGTACTTATTTCATTGTTTTACCATTTTAATTACCTAATTTGCATATTTAATTACTGTTGATGCAATAGTTTTTAAATGTAGCTTCCTGAAGTGGTACAAACTTGGTTGTGCCATCAAAGTAAAACTCTTTCAAAGTTCCATGTTATCAACCACATATCCAGATATTTGAAGGGGCACCTAATATGCGAGAAATCAATACGAACATTGACCCTCTTGTATTGTGATCAGAGAGATAAAACCATCAATTTCTATCCAGAATTCGGTTCAAAACAATATACATGGATAAAGCACATTCTGATCACACTTCAAAAAATCATAAAATTGTAGCTTAGCTTTTTTAGCTTAATTTTTTTCAGAAATTCGAAATTTGTGTAAATGTGATGTTGGAAGTTTTAATATTTACTGCAAACCTGAAATAAGTTTTGTGAAAACAGCAGTGGATTCGGTAAACTTACTGTAAATGATTTCTCTTCTCATCTTATGTCTTTTATTTTTGGGAATCTAATCCATATATACGCGTCTCAATTACTTTCTCATCTTTTTTGTTAACAAGTGCAAACAGAAGATTTCACATAACAAGTGTCACCGTAACAAATGTGAAATTCTGATTTTTGCATTATGTAAAGCTTTCTAAAAACATCCCCATGCGAAGGATTAACTGAGAAAAATTTCTTGGGTACACAACTGACATTTCTAATTTCACTACAGAGCAATACTAAATTGAGCCTATGTTTTATACTGAAATGGAAATGGGAGTTTCTGTAAACCCAGGTGCGGTACGCCAGGGGGTGCCAGCCCCCCATTGTCAAAATCTCAGGAAAATGGGTTTTCAAAAGCAATAAATTGCATAAAAACTTAACCTATATGAGTTCATCTTGTAATTGTTTGCCCCCACGATGTTTCGTGCCCCTCCTATGATTTTACTTCTTGGCCGCGGCCCCCTGCCCTGCCGTACCCATTTGAAACACTCATTTTTCTAACAAACACCTTATGAATTTGGGGAAACCTAACAGAATAACCTGTGCTTTATTTCCGTGAGTTACGGAAACTCCATGGAATCGCCTTTTGTTTTCACTTTCAGACATTTCTCAGACAAAAACAAATCTATTAGGGGTCTTATCATCGAAATCACTAAATATATGACAAATATATTTGGCCCAAATCGCTCGTTTAACCTTTAATGCTATTCACCCAGTGCCCGTTTGT
>JAMKCH010026821.1:0-108088 GCA_023653785.1 Ophioderma brevispina
GAAAACGTAACGCCAAGTAGTTTAAAATCATCAACGGACTGTAGCGTTTCACCACCCAAAGAGTAATCTAATTTGGCACACATCTTAGATCTAGAGAAATGCATAACAGCACATTTAGAGGCATTAAGTGGAAGCTTGTTCTTTACTGTCCAAGAGTACAGTTTATCAAGATCATTTTGAAGTTCTGACCGATAATCGAGATTCCGAACAGGTCTCACCAATGTATGATCGTCAGCAAATTGAAATATGGGAGAAGACAGACCAATGTTGATATCCGAAACAAATAAAGGGAAGAGAACAGGACCCAGCACTGACCCTTGTGGAACTCCAGAAGTGACACTTGCCCAATCAGAGAATTCACCTTTGTAAATCACCCTCCGCTGCCTTTCCATGAGAAAATTCTGAATCCAGTAAAGAAGAGATCCTCAAATACCACAAGCATGGAGTTTCTTAAGTAAGATATTGTGGTCCACTTTATCAAAAGCAGAGCTAAAATCAAGAAAAACAGTGTCAACCAGTCGACAGTCACGCCCATCAAGGGCTTCACCAATAATATGAAAGAATTTAGACAACAATTGTTCACAATTTCTGCCTTGTCTAAAGCCAAATTGATTGTCATCAAGGATATTATTCTCCTCAATATATGACATTAATCGGGTAACAACAAGTTGTTTTAAAAATGATGCCAAATTGTTTGTCTTGCTGTGCAGAAGCCGAAAATATACAGGTCGTGTTGTCAATGACGTTTGATGATAATTAAGAGGGCAAATATGACCGTGGTCCACAGGGTCTATGGGAGACCACTAGTCATTTCTGTAAAATAGTCTCACTTTGAAAGGTGAAACTAACAATCTATATTCATTTTCTTATTTAGTATGACCCAATGAACGATTTAAAACCAGTTTCAACAAAATTGGACCATTCTATAAATAATGACCTTGAACTTTTTTGAGCCTATTGTACTAAAACAATAGGTCGTAATATGGCAAACTATACCTTTTTAGAAACCTTATGAGCAACCGAACAAATTGGTATAAATTTTAAAACAATTTAAACACTTTTATTGTTTACCCTGTACAAAATGTTCCCCCTTATAAAACACCCAAGAACACATTTTTAAAAATGACACCCATGATTTTCAGATTCTCCATGAAATTCTGTATTGGAAAAACATTGGTGTCAAAATTGTATAGGAAAAGAACTAAGCCAAAACATTAATTACATTTCCCCATGTACTATTTGAAGACTGAGAAAATTAGAGCTGTGTCCATTTCCAATAGCATTATTTGCGGCAGGTTTTTAGTCCGACTTTGTATCTAAAATCTGTGTTATTTGATTTGTTTGAAAAATGACAATTTTACATTTAATATCAACCATCACCGACTTTAGCATGCTAGTTTAGACATATATCTATCTTATTATACTCCTATTTCAAACAATTTCAAAGGATTAAGGTAACAATGCCCATCAGGTCACCCAAGTACTATTGTTCACAGTGAAAATTGTTGGACAGGGTCATTTTACATGGGCTTTCACAAATACAATAGTCAAACGAACTTGCTATTGCCCACATTCCTGCACACAACTTTTTTGTAGCACACAATTCAATTAATGATTTGGGATGCTTTAAAATTTGTTGGGATTTCTATAACTTAAGACACCATGCTTTTTCAAAACTTAAAATTCATCGCTTTTAATTCCTTGTTTTTAACTCCCAAACAACCTTTCACGTCATATTAGACCATTTAAGTTAAATATGTAGTTGACATTCCGCAACAATAATACATTATTTTAATAATGAATTCAGGTATTTTAGACCTCAAATCAGAATATTTTCCAGAGTGTTTTTCCACCACCTATTGAGGTCACAGCGATTCCATTGTCTTCTCGTGTACAAGAAAATAATGCATTGGCGTGACCTCCTGATTGCATGACTGAATGCGAAATCCATCAAAAATGAAGCTTGACCACTGCCCGTCACCCTCTTCACCTGTGCAACTTGAGCATCTGGAATATCTATTTTACACTTTTTTCATAGTGGTCATTCGAAGTCAGTTGAGTTGCTGAAAAGAAAAAAAAGCATTATTTGTGTTACAATGTACCTGCGCTTTGACTGTTTACAACAAACAGGGCCAGGGTCAGAACCTCCATACTGGCTGTATCAAGTGGCCATGCACATGTTGTAGACAAACAGTTCATAATACGGGTATAAGTGGAAAATTTCCGCGTACAGATTTCGCGATTTGTTAACAGTTTGGCCAAATGTGCGAGGAATTTAATTTCACGTATTGCCATAGGTGCCATACAAATCTATTGGAAAAGGTTATGTTCGAAGTTTTTATTTTTGCGTTTTATGTCACTCGCGAAAATCGCGAAAATAAAAACCTCGCGAAAATGTCCAACTTATACAGTAGTGTATCAGTACATGCACCAGTTAGGCAAGGTAGTATTTTCAGTTCTTTCGTCCTATTACCTAGTATTACCCTCGGGTAGGTGATGTTTAATTTGCAATAAGGTATGATTTTGTCACATGGAGTATCTTACACCGAAAGTAACATTTTTCTTGGTATGATTATTTTTCCTTTGAATGCCACTTCATCGTTGTTTATGGACTGTTTCATAGGCTGTGTGTTGTGTTAGATGTGTGTGTGTAGGTGTGTGAGTGTGTGAATGTGAATTGGAAATAAATTTAATGGTAAAAAAAAAACCTACAAAATATGTTAAAGAATAAAAAGGTTTACCAATCAACCTGAGTATAGAAATTTTTTTTACCAAAAATCATGGCCAATATTGGGGTTTGTTTTGAGATAGTGTGATGATGGCGGAAACATACAAGGTTTATTGAGGAACCAAAATTTAAAATACATCAAATACAGGACAACAATTTTACACTCTCCATTTTGACAAGCGGAGCAATAATACTTTTTCAGTCTGGTTGACAGGTAGATGTAAATGGTTGATGGGGTTGTGGAGTCGGTGGTGACGGAGAAGTGGGAAGTGTGGCGGCTGACAGGAAGGGGATCGGGTTTTCAGGGTGGAATTGATAGTTGATGGAGTGCTCGGGGGTGGGGGGGTTCACCAGTGGCGTCGTAAATTTCTTTTTGACATTGGGGGATGGGTGATGAAAATTATGAATGAAACAGGGTTTGCTGACAAAGATCCATTACCAGCACATATAATGTGCATGTGAAATGTACTTGTAATTAGAACAAAAGGCACACGAAGAGCATGGAAATTACATTTTGTCTTGCTGAAACTGTTCTGCCCAGACAGAGTTTAGTAATCACTTTTCGGCTGTATGACCGGTTATTTTCTCGGAGAACAAGGGTCACACATTCCTGAAACTTGGATGGGGTGCCAATTGACCTCGAAAAGACCGAGTTTGTATGTGTTAGTGGATATGCAAGGTCATCGGGGTCATTCAAGGTCAAAAAGGTCAAATGACCCATTTTTTGAAAGAGACGAGGGTCGCACGTTCCTGATGAACACTTGGTTGGTTGTGGGGCCCCTTGACCTTCCGAAGACACAGTTTGTATTGGTTAGTGAGATCAAATGTCATCCAGAGGTCATTCAAGGTCAAAAAGGTCAAATGGGGTTTAAAGGAGAGGCGAGTTATACCAAATATTTCTATTGTGACTCCTTTGTTTTTTCAAATGCGCCTATCTCCGTATTTACTCCATCAGATTTGCAGATTGTGTATCAAAATTTAGCTCTTTTTGTAATCTTTCGAGTTATTTCGCCCAGTTGGGTGTTATGGTTCGATTTTTTGCTACAGCCCTGAATTCAACTATGCGTTGTTGCCTCAATTGAATAAACCCAGCCATGTCCGCTGCTGACACGCATGTAGGTCCCTTACGTATTGTGGTTTGAAAAATAAACAAAATTCGCCACTTTTCCTATATTATATCAATGCAGAAAATTCACAGCTTTCATGACACTAATTTTTAACGTTCTAATCTAAATAGTCGACAAGATAGCGCCTAAAACATGTTGGCGCATTGTTTTTAAAAGGAGACTTTGTATCCCACAATTTTTTGCCGAACTATTTAGTAGTGCGCCCCCCCTTGCCCCTCTTAGAACAGCATGAATTATTTCTTCAATTTTAATTTTTGATTTTCATAAAGGCATTGTGTTTTTTAAAACAAATCCAAACATTTTCACTTGAAAGGAGATCAAAT
Source organism: Ophioderma brevispina (assembly GCA_023653785.1). Taxonomy (NCBI): domain Eukaryota; kingdom Metazoa; phylum Echinodermata; class Ophiuroidea; order Amphilepidida; family Ophiodermatidae; genus Ophioderma; species Ophioderma brevispina. The sequence goes on from JAMKCH010026821.1 coordinate 4,179, forward strand.
ATTTTATCTAGTTATCAACCTTTTCGGGAGTCTATACGATATATAAGAGCACTCCTAAAATCGACTTTTAAAACACCCGGCCATATAATTAAACATGCTGTGTATATTCCATGATAAGAGAGTGCAGTTGTATGGTAACCAGTAAATCACCCCCCCCCCATTATTTGCTAAAATTATTCACTCTATAAATTTGAGGATTCCGTTCAGCCTGACCCCATACTACTTCGCCATTTGAAACGGTTTGTTTATGAAAAAAATGGCAAAAAACTACAGTAAACTAACTTGATTTCGCGTTCTTCTGACTAGGAAGTGCAATCCTCAGCCCCACCCCCCCGCTCATTTGCGACAGTTTCATGAGAAAACGGGTTTTTCATTGATCGGACTCGGAGTGAGAGTGATAAGAATACCAAAATGTCCTGGAAAATTGCATTTTTTTTGACTCATCTGTTTTAGACGCTGTATTTTTTAGCCTCTTTTTATGTTGTCATGGTACAGGGAAACAAAGTGCTTTACGCCCTCCACGACAAAAATAGGTTAGGTTTTGGATGTTCTTTCTAGGAGGCGATATACAATATTTTCTTGTTAATCCTTGGTTTTTCAAATGCGCCTATCTCCGTATTTACTCCATCAGATTGAGTTTGTGGTATCAAAATTTAGCCTATTTTGTAATCTGCGAATTATTTCGCCCAGTTTGGGTGTGTCATGGTTAGATTTTTTGTTACAGCCCTTGCCTTCAACATAGCGTGTTTCCCTCATTGAAAACCCCGCCATGTCCGCGGACACGCATGTAGTCCATACGATTTGGTTTTTGAAAAAAAAAATAATAAAACAAATGTCGCCACTTTTCCTCTATTATATCAATGCAGAAATTCACAGCTTTCATTTGACACTAATTTTACTTCTAAGTCCAAGTAGTCGACAAGATATCGCCTAAACATGTTGGCGCATTGTTTTAAAAGAAAGTACTTTGTATCCCACAATATATTTTGCCCGAACTATTTAGTATTGCGCCCCCTTAGAACAGCATGAATTTTTTTCAAATTTTTAATTTGATTTATCATAAAGGCATGGTGTTGTTTTAAACAAATCCTTGAAATTTTCCACTTGAATTGATCAAAATATTTATCTAGTTATCAAACTTTTCGGGAGTCGATCGATATATAAGAGCGCTCCTAAAAATCGGGACTTTCTTTTTAAACACCCGGCCATATATTAAAACATGCGGTGTATTTCCATTGCTAGAGGCGTGCTTTATCATTTTATAATTCACCCCCCCACCCCATATTTGCTCAAATTTCTTCACTTCTATAAATATGAGGATTTCCGTTCAGACTGACCCCATACTATTTTCGCACCAAATTGAAAACCGGTTTGTTCTGAAAAAAATGGACAAAAATACAGTAAACTAAATTGATTCGCGTTCTTGGACCTAGGAAGTGCAATGTCTTCAGCCCCCCCCCCACCCCCCCTCAGCTCATTGGCGAACAATTTTCTGAGGAAAAGGTTTTCATTGATCGGACTGGATTTGAGAGTGATAAGAACTACCAAAAATGTCATGAAATGCATTTTTTTGATCATCTGTTTTAGACGCTGTATTTTTACCTCGTTTTATGTTGTCATGGATACAAAACAAAGTGCTTCACGCCCTCCACCACAAAATTAGGTTAGGTTTGGATGTTCTAACCGCATGAATTTTTCAAATTTTTAATTTTTGATTTTATCATAAAGAGCATGTGTTTTTAAACAATCATGAAATTTTCCACTTGAATTGATCAATCAAATCTTTATAGAGCTATCAAAAATTTCGGGAGTCTATCGAAATATAAGAGCGCTCCTAAAATCGTCTTTTTAAAACCCGGCATATCATATATAAAAACATGCGTGTGTATATTCCATGCAGAGAGTGCATGTATTTGTGTGTAACGTTAAATTCACCCCCCCCCCATTATTTTGCTCAAATTATTCACTTATAAATATGAGGATTCCGTTCAGAATGACCCCCATACTACTTTCGCACCAATTTGAGAAACCGGTTTGTTATGAAAAAAATGGCAAAAAATACAGTAACTAACTTGATTCGCGTTCTTTTGACTAGGAATTTCAAGTCCTCAGCCCCCCCCCCCCCCCCCCGCTCATTTGGCGACATTCATGAGGCAAACGGTTTCATTGATCGGAACTCGGCTTGAGAGTGCTAAGAACTACCAAAAATGTCCTGGAAAACTTGCATTTTTGATCATCGTTTTAGACGCTTGTATGTTAGCCTCTTTCTGTTGTCATGGTATACAAAACAAATGCTCACGCCCTCCAAGAAAAATTAGGTTAGGTTTTGGATTTTCTAAGAAGGCGATATACCAAATATTTTCTTTTGTGCTAATCCTTGTTTTTCAAATCAAAGCGCCTATTCTCAGTAGTACTCCATCAGATTTGAGTTTTGGTATAAAAAGTTAGCTCTTTTTGTAATCTTTCGATTTAATTCGCCCAGTTTGGGTGTTTCTTGGTTAGATTTTTTGTCAGCCTTTGCTTCAACTAATGCGGTTTCTCAATTGAAAACCCTGCCATGTCCCCTCTGACAGAATGTAGTTCCCTACGATTTTGGTTTGAAAAAAATAACAAAATTCGCCATCTCTTTCCTTATTATATCAATCAGAAATTCACGCTTTTCATTTGACACTCCTAATTTTCTTCTACGTCCAAATAGTCGACAAGATAGCGCTAAAACATGTGGCGAATGGTTTAAAAAGGAGTATATTGTATCCCACAATTTTGCCCGAACTATTTAGTTGTGCGCCCCCTTAGAACAGCATGAATTTTTTTTCATTTTGTGCGTCTGCAAGAATTGCAAGAAGGAACATAGGGAACTCTTGGTGTATGTCTGGGTGTCTGTGTATCTGGTGGTGGTCTGTGGTTCAAAAGGTAAACACCTTATATAGCTTGCCGTAGGAGTTCCGTAAGGGCGACGATGATGTAACTGGTGGAGAGGAGGGGCGGGTTAGGGTGACATGTGGGTGACTTAGGTGACCTTGGTGACCTCATGTGACCTTTGGCAGGTCAAATGTTACACTTTCCGCAAGGCTGGTGTGCAAGTTATCTGGAGTTTCGTATTAAGGCGTATATGATGTAAACTTGGTGGAAGGAAGAGAGGTTAAGAGTTCTCAACCTGAATTGGGCATATTCGGGCCACATAGGTTATGCAAATGAGCTAATTAATATGCAGGAAATCAGCGGACTGGCATATTTTGAAAACGACGTACTCAGATATGTTATATTTCTTCACTTCACGAAAAACCATTATGGTGCACATCTTCTTTGCCATTGAAAGTGCCTGATACATGCGGCTTAGGTATGCAAATGAGCTAATAAATATGCATAATTGCTGTTAGCTAAAAATGGTGCATCGGAAATGAAAATTCCTTTGCTATATGAAAAACTACTAACCACAAAGCTTTGTGTGAATCATATGGAGGGGGTAAGGGTGGGATTGCGAGTGTTGTTGGGAAAGAAGGGTGGTGTGTTTTGGGGGGGGGCCCGGGTGGGGGGTTAGTGATGGAGATGGAATTGGGGAGGGGAAGGGTGGGTGAGTATGGGGAGGGGTTGGGTGATGTGAGTTGGGGTGGGGTCGGGGTGATGTGAGGTGGGCGTGGGGGGGTCGTGGGGTGGCGTAGGAGGGGGGGGTGGTGTGCGTCGGAGTTGGGTGACATCGGGGAAGGGTGGGGTGCGAGGGCGGGGTGACCTTTGACAACAATCAGTTCCTTGGTGACCTCATGTGACCTGGGTAACTCATGTGACTTGGTGACCTCAGTGGACCTGGGGACCTCATGTGAAGTGAACCTTGGGCCCATCACAAATAGGTGTGCTCAGGGGGGGGTCCGGTGTGGGGTTGCGACAGGAGCGGCGGTGGGGTGTGCATGAGGGCGGCGGTGGGGTGCATTTGGGGGCAGGGGATGACCTCATGGACCTTAGGACTCAGTGACCTTGGTGACCGGTGTGACCTTGTGACCACGTGTGACCTGGTGACCCTTGTGTGACCTTGGTGACTCAGTGTGACCTTGGTGACCCCGTGTAACCCCATGTGACCTGTGAACCCATGTGGCATTTGTGGACCCCATGTGACCCTTGTGCACCCATGTGACCTGGACCCATGTGACCTTGGTGACCCATGGACCTTGGTGACCCCATGTTACCTTCGGTGACCCCATGTGACACCAGTGATCTCGGTGACCCCATGTGACCTTGGTGACCCCGGGGACCTCGGTGACCAATGTGACCTCGGTGACACCATGTGACCTATGTGACCTCGGTGACCCCAGTGACCTTGGTGACCCCATGTGACCCTTGTGGCCCCACATCACCTTTGTGACCCATGTCACCTTGGTGTAACTCATGTCCCCTTTTAACCCCATTCAAAAACCGCGCCGGCAGACGACACTAGCGGTCCAACGACCGGACGTATTTTTTAATTTTATTTTATCATAAAGAGCCATTGTGTTTTAAACAAATCCATGAAATTTTCACTGAATTGATCAAATATTCTTTCTAGTTATGATAAACTTTTCTGGAAGTCTATCGATTATCTATAGAGCGCTCCTAAAATCGACTTTTTTTTAAACCCGCCATATAATAAACCTGCGTATGTATATTCACAATGCTAGGAGAGTGATGTATGTAACGTTAATTTAACCCCACCCCCCCATTGTTTTGCTCAAATTCTTCAATCTTTAAATACGAGGTTTCGTTTAGACTGGACCCTTACTACCTTCGCCATCAAAATTGAAACCGGTTTGTTTTAAAAAATGGCACTTGATTCGCGTTCTTTTGACTAGGAATTGAAAGTCCTCAAGCCACCCCCCCCCCCCACTCATTTTGACGACATTTCATGAGGGAAAACGGTTTCATTGATCGGGCTCGGATTGAGAGTGATAAGAAACTACAAAAAAGTCATGAAATTGCATTTTTTGACTAATCTGTTTTTAGACGCTGTATTTCAGCCTCTTTTTATGGTGTCATGGATACAAAACAAGTGCTTCCCGCCCTTCCACGTCAAAATAGTTAGGCTTTTGGAATGTTATAAGGAAGGCTGATACCAAATAGTTTTTGTTCATCATTTGTTTTCAAATGCGCCTATCTCCGTTATTACTCAATCAGATTTGATGTTGTATCACAATTTAGCTCTTTTTGTAATCTTTCAGTTATTTCGCCCCCAGTTGGGTGTTTAGTGGTTAGATTTTTGCTACAGACCTTCGCCTTCACCATATGCGTGTTTCCTCATTTGAAAACCCCGCCATGTACGCTGTGACACGCATGTCGTTCACTACGATTTTGGTTGAAAAAATAAACAAAATTCGCCACTTTTCCTATATTATATCAATGCAGAGAAATTAACAGCTTTCATTTGACACCTCATTTTTACGTTTAAGTCAAAATAGTCGACAAGATATCGGCCTCGTCTAAAACATCTTGGCGCATTGTTTTAAAAAGGAGTGAATTTGTATCCACAATTTTGCCCAAACTATTTAGTAGTGCGCCCCCTAAACATTGTGTATGTACATGATACTGCAAATGTAATGATTGCTTGAAATTTGAAGGTAATGACAAAGGTAATCAGGGGGTCATCAGGTAAAAGGAGCCGTCAATGGGGTAAACTTTGGTTGTCCAGATGGAACTTGGTGGGCGGGGTCGAGATTGTTGATGCCGGAAATGTTTAAAAGGTCCCGACAGGTCATCAGGGGTCATTCAAGGTCAAAGGAAGTGCAAGGGGGGGAAAAGTCAGTGTATAGACTTGAATCTTGGAGGGTGGGGTTGTGATTGTGATGCCGATAATTTTGAGGGTCACGACAAGGTCATTAGGGGGTAATTAAGGTCAAAGGAGGTAAAAATAGGGTAACATTGGGTATGTATGGACATGACATGAAATTGGAGAGTGGGGTGATGTTGATGCACAAAATTATGAAGTCACAAACACGGTCAGGGTCATCAAGGTCAAAGAAGAGAAACAACAAAAACCAAGGGTCATTCAAGCCAGGTGATCGCAAACCCAGATTATCGCAAAACCGGGGACCGCCTAGTCCTATATTCTATTAATAACTATTACAGCACCATCATCATGCTGTTAGAAACGGACTTCCCATACGAATAGCCGGGGAAATAGCGCTATCGTACGTGTATACGTCATCCATAGCAAAAAAAAAAAATTCTTTTATTGGTTTCAGCAAGTCAAGCTGGAGGGCATTTACTTGAGTGCACTAGTTCATAATGGATGGACAATAACTTAGCCATTTCCGGAGCATCTCAGCCCTTGCCGGATTGGGATTCCCAATTCTAATTACATAATCACTTATTTTATGATAAATATGCATTTTTTAGTCATTTCTCGTTCACAGGTTATTTTCCTAGCATTACCAACTTAACTGTGCCAAAATATCAAATTTTGAAAAAATTGGGGTGTGCTCTTCAAAAAATGTGCTGTTATGCTTGTGCCTACAGTGGACCTTGGGTGGTGGCCCACAGTTGGTGACCTTGGTGACTTTTTGACCTTTGTCACCATTCACAAACCACGATGCAGATGACACACATTCGGTGACTGCCTTGTATTTTTGTCCCCGCTTTGTTCGGGGACTATAAAAGGGCTCTGTACGTATGATGTACGTAGGTGTCTGTGATAAAAAATGTTAACCCTGGAACATTTGGCTATATCATTTTTTCTGGAGAGCTAGAGAGTAGCCAAAACATTGGGTATTTTTTTACATGGAGGAAGGAAAAAGAAAATAAAAAAGAACCCCCTTCTCACAATGTAATTCATTCCCCAGGGTCTTCCACCATTGGTTGTCTGTCAGGTCAATATTGCACAGACGACGAAAAATGTCAACATTTGACATATTGTGTAGTATGTGTACGATTTATCTGTGAAAGTTCCTTATGGGCTATGATGATGTAACTGGTGGAAAGAAGCGGGGTTGATGAGTATCACTATTTTATTGGGTGTATTACAATATAGCTAATTAAGATCTAATTTGCATAATTTATGAAAATTTTCCCGCAAGGTTGTATACAAGTTTTATGCAGTTCCGTAAGGCGATAATGATGTTGTAACGGGGTGGACGGAAGCGGGCTGAGGAGTTTCTTAGGTAGGTTCTTGATATGATTAGATTTTTGGATATATTTTGGGCAAAGTAAATGATGCAAATGAGCTAATAATATGCAAAAATCAGCAACTTGCTATGGTGGGTAGGCAAAAGTATACCACAAGAAAGGTATCAACATATGTATACCCATGTTTTCATTGAAAGGTTTTTAGGTCTGGGTGTTAAGCCACATGGATCATCTGTTGGGTGCCAGACTGTTTGCATTTCTTGGAAAATGTTGAAAATACATCAAAATTCATTGTTTCGCCCTTTTCCAGACTTCGTACAGGCCCCAATTTAAAATGTGGTCACATGATTTTTCAAAAAAAGTGTTGCAAATGAATAAATTATTCATATTTTACTAAATTAGGGAATTTTAAGGGATTTTGCCAATTAATTTTAAGATTTCTTCAGTCATTTTACCAAAGGAACCATTTTTGGGTTATTTGTAGACTCATACATTTGCAGGTTGCATTCTGGCATGTAGTGATCGCGACATGCGGCTCGGGGACATATTTTATGCATCGCTTAATCCGAGTCGCCTTGTTATATTTTAGTTGCAATTGTATAACCATGTTAAATATTCTTTGGTTTAAAATTTGAGTATAGGCTTATTAATAATGATATATTTGTTTCATATTGCGATTGAAAGCGACTTGAGGCCTCTGCATTAGTCTATAAATATGAGATGTTATTATTATTAATGGGGGATTCCTAGTTTAACTTAAAGGTTTGCAACGAGAGCGAGAGATTTTGAGGCAGCCAAATAATGTGTCATAAAAGTAAATTCATATAGATTACTCAATAGATTCTTGACATTGTGATGTCGATACAGAGATGTCTTAAGAGAGAGAAAAAATGGCGATTATGATTTGCTTAATTTCAATGAAAAGCATAGGTCGAATTTCGTATTGCTCCTATACGAAATTAGAAATTTCACCAATTTTGTTTACCAAGAAACATTTCTCAGCTGAATCATTCAGATGGGATATTTTTATTGTGGAAAGCCTTAACATCAGGCAAAAATCAGTACTTTCGAAGTTTTTATGGCGACAGCTGATATGATGAAATCTCTGTTGCACCTTTAATAGAAAAGCTTTTAAACTTTTCTGTTTATTATGAAGAGAAGTGTTTTTTTAAAAATAAAAAGGCAACCTATCATGTTTAGATTAAATACCAATCCTCAAGGTATGGCTGCGCAATATTTAATACAACGGGGAAAATCATTGCATTACTTCACTAACAAAACAAATTAAGTATTGATGACACGCAATCAGTGATAAAATTTATGAAATTGAAATTCAACTAGATTCTGAGACCAAAATCCTGGAATTAAATCGATGGGTGAATGTAAACAGATGTACGCGCAATAGCGCTGCCTATTTTTAAACTAATTTCATCAAAGATTTTAAAGGCGGACTTCAGAGATTTTGAAATGTGTATTTTTTTCTTGTTTTATTAATTAAAAAAGAGTCAACTAGATTAAGATACTCACGTAAAATGCTTACTTCCAAAGTTAGAGATGAATCAAAATTTTTTGTTTTCATGCAGTACACATTTATGTACAGTATAACAGTGCATAAGATCGGGTATAAACAATTTCCGGATCCGGAATTTTTAAACAATGTTGTTATTTTCATATTGAAGGACTTCGATTTGAGCCTAATTATTTCGCCCACGTTATTATTATAGGACAATCGTTATGTATATGCAAAAAACATCAAGGTTGAAAATAGGTTTTTGCCCTCCCCGGGAAATCTCTGAGTCAGCCTTAACGTTTTAGAAATATTTAACAAAAGAATTACATAAAATAATTAAAATATTCTAATCTATATTCTAATACATTTTTGTCCAGTGTTGGGGACCCATGAATATAATCATTCGTGGGTCTTTACTATTGGGATTGATGAAGCCATGGACTTTTTTGTGGTCCTGCCAGCTATAAGCTGGCAGGACCACTGCAATCCGTTGTGCGTGTGTGCCTGTATGTGTGTGTTGTGTGTGTGTTATGGGTCACTAAAAATGTTAAGTTTTTTACCTCATTGAAAACAAGTTCAATTGGAACCAAAATGGATTTCATAAGGGTGCACCATAGTATCCCTCATATGTTGATTGAGGTCAAAAGTGTGGGGCACCACCAGCCATCCGTCCTAGCGTATACCAATAATAAATCCTACCTGAGACCAAGTGCAAAAAGGACGTTACAAAACCTCCTTTTGAGACCACGTGCTAAAATATGTGTACTGTTACAAATCCTCCTTTTTTCCAAAGACAAATATGAATGGAAATAGACTACCAGACAAGCTTGATAAACATCCTACCAACAGACGCACTTAAACAACTAACTGAGGAACAACAAATCGAATCTAAGAAAGCTTTTTCAGGCCACCCACCCTCTGCGTTTGGCTTCGAAGGAAGTGTTGCAGAGTATACCGCAAAGTCAGAGGCCAAGGTCAAAAGTTCATGTGAGGTCAAGTTGGAAAAAAATAGGCTAAAAATGTAAAATTGACATCCATTGAAAAGTTAAAGGGCCGCGGACTCAGAGATTTCCTGATGAGGGCGCCCTCATTTTCATAAAAATTGTGTTTTTTGCTGACATAATGGCGTGTCCATATACTAATCACGCTGTGAAATGGCCTCTAAAGCTTCACATCGAAGTCCTTCATATAGAAAATCACATCTTTGTTTACACATTTCCGGAGCCGGGAAAGGAAAATTTTGGTTATACACAGTATTCTATGGCATGTTTTTGTACACATAAATGTTTACTGCATCAAAACGAAAACTCCGATTCATCTCAAACTTTGGATTGAGCATTTATAGGTGAATATCTTTAGTTCTAGTGATTATTTTATACTATATTAAAAAAAAATTATATTCAGAAATCTCTGAGTCAGACTTAAGTTCTAACTTGAGTCATAGGTGTTGAACATGGGATCCTCATTTTTGATGAGGTCAACGGTCTCATGTGCCATTTCAAAGGGAAGGGAGGGAAAGGGGGGAAGCAGAGGAGGGGTTTTTTTACCGCTTTCTTTGTGCATAAACTTACTGTATGTTCGGGTCTCTATCGCCACTCCTCTTCTGCCCCTCCCTCCTTGCTTTCCTTTTCCCCCGCGTCTGTTATTGCGTTGTTTTTTCCCTAATTCTGCCTCCTCTTATTACACATGTTCTCGCCTCCACCATTAGTTCAGTACTCGTTCTTCTTCCCTCTTGCTTTTCTTTTTTTTTGGTGGCCAAAGCTTATATTCGTGAATATAGAAAACATTTGTGAAAAAGCAAAGTAACCACAACAATTCTAGTTTTTCATATTTTCAGTGTTAAAAGGGGCTAAAATTGCAACCAACATTATTCGGATGAAAAAAAAAAATTGGGGAGGGAAGGGCACTTATGGGTATTTTGCAATAATAATCACCTATATTTTGGGTTGTTGTCAATAGGCAGAGAAGAAAGTATTGATAAAAGTGACTGATTGGGTATAGGCTATCCACAAGTAAATCTTGGGGTACAGATGAGTGCTGTACTGGGCATGGATTGCATATAGTTTTCATTCTGAAGAGTCTTACCCCAAAACCCCATCCCGTAAATTTTCGCTCCGATATTTCAATCCAGTTGACCCCCGTTGTGAAAGCTAAAACCATTTATAACGCCCAGGAGCACCATGTAAAATTAATATTAGTGACCAAAATGGTGCATATTTTCGTTCATAACTTCCAAACCAAACATCCTTTAGCCTAACAATCAAGGGGTAAATGGAGGAAAATAGTTAAGCTAGCCTTCTTCAATACCAAATTTTGACCAATACTGGTAAAATCTGGGATCACTGGGAACGAGGCTATATTAGTGATAGGAGCAGCACGGCCCTTAATCATGAATTTTATTACCAGTATAAATGAAATGTTTGGATATTTGTGTTTTCTTTTTGTTACCTGCTCCAGCCGGAAAGAAACAGAGGATGGCTTTTTACGCTACTGAACACTTGGTTTGGCCACGGGCGGTGAAGATCTGTGAGCTGTGTCTGTAATACAGGTAAAACAGAACAGAATTTGATTCCTCTCGCCTTATCCTGAACTAGCTAATCGCCTTTAATATTCTGCAGCATATTACCAGCATAACAAATAGTAGGCCTATGCCAATTAAACCCGTAGTGAGTTTTCCCAACCAGACTTTTTTTGAACCGACAAATCTAATTACTAAAAAGATCCTCAAATGTCATTGCTCTAAATATAAGGCATTGGCAAAGATATGACGGATACAGAGAGCGCTTAAGCGTGTTGCAATAGCAGAACCATTTGTAGTCTGTCCCCCCATACCGATGCCGGGTATCGATACCGTCGCGTGTTCTGTGTTTCGGTTCATTGAAATGGATCAGAGATTCACACAGACCATGTTAACATGTTCCAGAAACAGCAGGATTCATGCTTCTAATCTATCAAGGACGGTGAGTCAGGAATGAACGTTTTGTCTATTTTTTTTTTTGCTGATCCTTTGGTTGGTTCATGGTGTCTCTTGGTAAATCTGCATACCACGGTAGAACTAAAAATCCCCCAAAAGGCCTAACACACAAAAAGTAAATTTCAGTGTGCAAAATAGCTCCTATGAGATGCTATCTTGGATAACAAAATTTTATGAAACACTTAAACTGTTGAACATGTGAACCAAAAGAAAAATACATGTTTGACAATGACAGGATATGTAATGAGTATTATAGCACATAAAGAGGATGATGACAGTGATAACAACATTAACAATGCCAAAACAACCCTTTGACCTCGATGACAAATACGTTGAGGAATAATGATGATACTCATGATGACACTGGTTGAAACTGACAGCAGTGGCACAAAGAAAATGATTCACAATGATCGTGATCATGATGTGTCATTAGATGATGAAATGTTTGAAGAGAATGTTGACTTGGAAATAACCAAACTTCATGATTTGTTTTGTTTTGAACAGGGAAAAAACTCTACCATTAGAGGAAATAAAATTCTAAAGCATGTCTTCTTCAATTGTTTGTACACAAAAGAAGATATATTGTTGTTTTTGTATCATGTTTCAATTTCAGAGATATTACCTGATAGGCGTAAAGCATCAAGACTGCCATTACGCACTGAAAGCTAGTTGTATGCAGTTCATACCAAATGTGATGGTGAAATTCTATGTCAGGACTAGCTTCTTCTTTGCCGAGCAAATCACGATGGCTGCGAACAGCTTTGTGCTCAAAGGGGAAGGGCTGGAACTGGATGTTGCGGTACTCCAAGCGCAAACACAAACAACGCTTCACGCAACAACGCAACATGCGATCACGCCGCAAACGAGACATGCGGTTCCAACAAACGACAGAGACAAAAAAACCGGTGGATGCAGTCCGATCTGATTCCTGTTTTTCCATACTTCCTTTTGCTCATCCCCACTTGTATTTTTTCTCTTGGTTTATACCACAGTAATCGTTGCACTTTTAACTTCTCCGAAAACTCTACCACAGGGATTCGCTCTCAGAATCCTTGACAGGTATCCTAATCACGTCCTACGATGGATACTAACGTGTTTATCTGTTTATCATCGCTCTTTCTCAGTTTGGAGAAGGCATATATATCGGACAACAAACTGGTTGGTCCCACCCAACCACATCTCTACCTACCTAGATGTTTGGCCTTTCTTACCGGGATTAGTTTTCCTTGTGTAACTACTACCAGTGATGGAAAATCACAAAGAAAGCCGAGGATTTCTTATGGTCTCCTTCCTACTGGCTGTGGGTCCTTATATTGCAGTCGTATAGGCTTGCCACATGGGTTCGGAATAATCCTGAAACTGTGCCAGATATACCATCCTGAGGTTCGACATTATGGTTCTGTCGCTTATTGCATACGCAATATACAATTATTCTAGATGTCATCGTAGTCATCAAGAAGGTAAGAGAGGTAGTCCTTCAAGAGGTAAGAATTTGTCTTTATTTCTGTAACCTGACCCATCTACATTTTTTTTTCTGACACCCTTTTTCTGACCACAAAGCCTATTACTTAGTAAACATTTATTTTGTTGAGGTTTCAGAATTCATAAGTGTGTCAGAAAAAAGTGTCAGATGGGTCAGGTTTTGGAACTCCCCAGTTTGTCATGGTTGGGGAATTTGTCGGAGTTTCCCGAACTTGACCCATCTGACACAACACTCTTTTTTCTGACAACTATGAATTTCGGGAACACCTTCCACAGAATAACGCACGTTTTATTTCGTAAAGGTTTCCGAATTCATAAGTGATGTCAGAAAAAAGTGTCCAGCTGGGTCAGGTTACGGAAGCTCCCAAGTTTGTCATGGTTTAGAATGTCATGGTCGCTGCTATAAACTTTGTCACCAACAATAGGTAAAATTTTTTGACCTCCAACAAATGAGGGTTTTCCGTAAGGTGACTCACTTCTTCTCTGACACCTTATGAATTCAGAACATGTTGTCGTCATGGAATAGACCCTCCAAATTTTCCCCACCCAAAGCACTAATCTACAGGAGTCAAAAAGGGACCTCTTATCACTGACCTGTACTTTTGATAGTGAAACCGAACTTAACCTGTCTACCTCACAGAAAAATTTTACAAATCAGAATCTTCTTTGTGAGAAATAACCTTTTTGGGACCTGGTCCATCCGATTTTAACCTTAAAAATACTGTGTAGAGCCCATATGTTTTGAATTCTTGAAAACTTACACTTCTGTTTTGGCAGCACTATAAAAATGATGGCAGCGTCCGTTCGTCATGCACAACTCGTTCTACCGTACCGTTATACGAAATTTAAACAGCCACGTTGTTAACGATTTTATCTGGAGTTCCGTAAGGGCGACAATGATGTAACCTTGGTGGAAAAAGTGGGTTGAATTCTCGACCTGATCGGCTTGTGCCGTAAAATATGACTAATTTAGTATCTATTTGGATAATTAAACGAGAATTTTTTCCCCAAGGCCGATCTTACAAGTTTTCTGGAGTTCCGTACGGCTTATAATGATGTACTTTGTGGAAGGAGCGGCTGAAGAGTTCTCGCCCTCTTAGATTTTGGGCATATTCGGGCAAATTTGCTCTGCAAATGAGCTAATTAATATGTCAAAAACAGCGTAATTGCCTATAAATATGTTGAAACGGTACCCATCTGATACTCAAATTTCCTGCACTGCATGAAAGCCTATTCATGGGCACATCTTTTTGCAGATTTGTAAGTATGTGATCTATGTGGCTTTAGGTAATGCAATGAGATAATAATGCGTAATTGCTGTATCTCTGACGGTACATCGGATAGGCAAAGTTTCTTCGCTTACATGAGACTCCTTGTCTAGGGGGGTGGGAGTTGTTTGCGGGGTGTTGGGGAGGGGTTTTGGGTATTTGCTGGATTGGGAGGGGGTGGGGTGTTGCAGGGTGGTGGAACTTTGCATGGTGTTGGAGAGGGGGTGTTGTGTTGCATGGTGTTGGGGAGGGGGATGGGGTGTTGCATGGTGTTGGGAGGGTTGGTGTGCACTGGTGTTGGGGAGGGGGTTAGGGTAGGAGGGGGGTGGGAGATGTTGTGGTGTTTGGGGAGGGTGAGGGTTTTGCAGGGTGTTGCGGGGAGGGGAAAATGGCGGTTGGCGGGGTGTTGGGGAAAGGGGAGGGCGTGTTACAGGGTAATTTGGGTGGGGTGGGTGGTTTGGGGTGTTGGGGGGGGTGGTTAGGAGTGGGTGGGGGTGTTCGGGGTGCGGTGTTGCAGAGTGTTGGGGAGGGGGTGGGTGTTGTGTTGGGGATGAGGGTGGGGTGTTGGGGAGATGATGGGGAGGGGGGGGTGTGCGGGGTGTTGGGGAGGGGTGGAGTGTTTGGCGGGGTGTGAGGAGGGGGGTTAGGGTGGTGTAGTTGTGTTGAATTACGCATGTTACTGATCCCGACATTTGGCGGGGACATATTATTTATTGCATCGTTAAATACGAGTTCGCCTTGTTGAATTTAACAAAAAAAAACAATTTGTTCTTCCACGGATTGCCAATTTTTTACGGGTTGAAGATGATTACTTTGAAAAGGTGAAGCTTGGTGGTGTTGATGTGAAAAGTGACATTTTGTTCATTCTTCCGACTTTTTAAAACTTCTGGGCTAATGGGTTGTATGAATCAAAAAATGGATAAAAAATTAGTGTTTACCAAAATTTAGCATTAAAGGCACCATCAGTGATTTTGCTCAAGCAGAAAATAAAAAAAAAGTTGCAGGGCTGTAACCACTAAATTAACTCCCCATAGATGTGTACAAAATGACCTCTTCTCAAAGTCATCCGGCGAATTAAAAGCGACTGGTTATTTAAAAACTGGATTTTTTGGAAGGTTAGGACCATACCTCTTAACAAAAATCAAAAGTCATTACGATAAAGGCTGAATTTTGTGTCGACCTTAAAGGCAGGGGAAGGCCACATAGGGATCACTTTTGTCCAATGTTGTCTGGTTGTTGAGTCTGTGTTGTTGATGTCAGGAAAGGGTGTCAGAAAGGGTTAACACCCACCATGTGACCCTTGGTGTGACCTTGTGATCTTGGTAACCCATGTGGAACCTTTGTGCGCACATGAACCTCGGTGACCTCATGTCACCCTTGACCCACCATTCAACACACCACAACGGCAGACGGACACAGTGGTTCTAATGACCGCGCTGTATTTTTAATTCTTTAAAATCTTATTTAGATGGGTAGATCATCAGTGCTTCTATTCGACACTGACTGCGAGTGTACATGTACAGTTGTGACTCTCTGTAAACGGGACCAACGGCTTAACGGTCCCCTCCGAAGGACGGGATGCTTTCATGATGCATTTACCCAATTCCATAGTGAAACCGTGGAGGAGAAGCGGGTATTCAGGTATTTAAGAATAGTCGTATATACAGATTAAATCCAGATTTGAGCACCGGAATATAAAACCCAGCAAGTGACCCCACAGTGATTCGAACCTGGGATTTTGGTTAAGTTTGCGCCACAGGCAAACGCACCCTAACCGCTTAGGCCCGGCTTCTCCCACTTCCAGTGTTCATACACTGCTTTCCAATGATGCCCAGCGATCAAGGACGAATTGGGACAGCCAGGGGTTTTCACCCTACCTTATCAAAACTGGCTGCATTCATATACAGGCATGCATGGAGAATCCGACGGCTTACAATCCCCTCCGAAGGACGAGTTCTATTCTCATGGTCGTTTTCCAAGTCCAAATGAACCAGGGGAGAGCAGAATTCCAGCTTCATCAATAGTTCTTACAAATCAAATCCAGAATTTAGTAACCTAATAATCACAAGCAAAGTGGCCCCGCCAGGGATCGAACGGGGACCTTTTTGGATCCAAAGGCGAATACCCTACCAGTGGGCCACTCCTCCCCACACCTAGTTAGAAATTTACTAGAAATTAGAATTTTGTACAGTTTCTCAAAATCCTCAAGGAAAATTATACAAAATGGCACAGACAAAAAATCTTTACCACCCAAATGGTTTGTTTTTGTTACTAGTCCAAACATTGAGTAATTTCCAAATTTCATTTCAAGACACAACTTGTCAACATTTTGGTTGACTCCTCTTTAGCAAAGTGCCCCACATTTTGGATTGCTCAACACTGTCTTGGTACGGACTTTGTCTGCTACAGATATTTTATTTAGAGTGTGATTCCAATAAGCCCAAAAGACCTAATCGGACAAAATAAATATTAGTCATTAATGGACGTACGGACACTTACTACAACACGTATTGAATGGAGATCATATCGTTGAATATTTCCGTTTTCATACTCTAGTTTTATCATTTATTCAGTTGGAAAAAGTAACTTCTGAGAAATTCTACAAGTATTATAGCTATTGTGCAATTTATAATATTTGACTCTTTTGGGTGATCATGATAGTGTCTTTAAAGGGATTAGCAGCGATTTGCTAATCCCAAACCACTCTATTTCTATCAATTTTTCAGTTGGAAAAAGTAAATTATGAGAATTCTACAGACTTATTAGCTATTTGTTCTAAATTTATATTCTTTTGACTTTTTGGGTGATAACTGATCGTGTCTTTAAGGATTAGCAAGATTTGCTAATCCTCAGAAACATAAAAAAAATCATCAAAAATCACTTTTTTTATTTTTGTTACTGGCATGGATATATGCGGGTGAACATAACCTGCAAGTGAATTGGCTTGAAATCCGTGTATTAAGACAAGGCAGTACTTTTTACCTGATTATTTAATTTCTATAAGTTGTTAAAAATTCCATCTTGGATCAAAAAAAGGGCCTTTCTTGGTGAATATTACAGATTTCAGCGTGATATTGTACACATGATCAATACAGTTGATCTCAAACACAAAAAACATTATTGATATAGGTTTATTTGTACTGGTGTTAAACCACAATAAGCTGTTTAGTGAGATTTGAGGAGATGCGTGTTATGTCAATTTTCGGGAGGTGTATGACAAATTCCTCAATACTTAATTTTTTCACTATTTGGTTGGTTTAATTGTTTTCAAACATTAAAGCAGTTATATGGAATTGACATTACGTATCTCTGATTATAAGTTAAAAATATGCATTTCCATTTTTTCGACTCTCTGCATTATTGATGAAATCCCTTTAATTAGAGGGTGAATGACTGAATATTTTTATCTTTGAGTGTATTGGCAAAAAAAATCAATTGCATGAATGCTCACTTTGATTCCGAATAATGGCACAGCCCCACAGGAAGTACGGCCATTTGAGTCTGGTTCATAATATCTGACTGCATGGGATAGTACAAATATGCAGACTTAACCTAATCATAAAGATTTACATTCAGCACATTTATATTATTAAGAATCTGACATATGTTATGACATCCCCGGGTGAAATCTACTGCAGTAGTGGTTCTAGTGGAAATGCCCACACTTCACCTTAAAATAAATGATCCGACTCCACAAGTAAAGGTGTTAAGCACACACTGGGTTGCTTAGGAACATAAGTACCATTGATTTCATTCGCATGATTATAATCCAATCATATTTCTTCTATCATTACTAAGCCGTTACAAATTATTTGATATTGTGTGTGTACTAATACATAGGTTAAGTTTGGTGTCCCTGTCACACTCAACGATTAATTTTAAAGGCTGACTTAGATTTCCAGATGAGGGCCCAGTGGCGGCCGCCACGGTGGGGGGGGGGGCGGGGGGGGTGGGGGTGGTGGGTTAGGGGGGGCGGGGGAATGGGGGGGAGGGGGCCGGCCAAAGAGCAAATTTTGGCAAAATTTGCGATTTTGGGGCACAAAATCACCAAATTTCAAAATTATAAAAAAAGAAAAATTAAAAAAAATACAGCGATTTTGGGCCAAAATGGTTAAAAATCTCCAAATATTTGATACTTTGTCCCCCCCAGAATTTCACCTTGGCCCCCCCCCCCAATGTCACTGTGCCTCGCTTGCCCCCCCCAGAAAGAGGTCTGGCGCCACCACGGATGAGGGAGCACTCAGTTTCAAACAAATCTGTGTTTGTTTTTGATATATACATAATGCGTATCCATATACAATCACTGGTGAAATAAACTAAGCTCAAATCAAAGTCCTTCATATAGAAAAATCACAACGTTGTCATAAAATTCCGATCGGAATTTTCCGCTATACACGGTATCCTATGGCCTATTATTGTTTACTGCATGAAAAAAAAAAATGAGTTACATTTGGCCTTCCTAAAATCTGCAACCTTATATCTGTGGTTCTTTGTCAAGGCTGCAGACTCGTAGGGGAGGGGGGGGGCTATAGGAAACCTTCCAACCGATTATAGAAGGTCTCTTTATGGTTGCACACGCGGTTACATCATGTTATACCTGTAATGAGCCAATCAGCCATATTCTATGAAAGGGGGTAGACAAGGGTAAAATGGTGAGTATTGGGGGTGTGTTTTGTAAGAGACCCATGTATTTTATTGTTTATCGAGTCATTCTGAACTATCTTTGGTGTGAATTTCTGACACAAATCTTATATTTTAATAAAAAATTATAAAACAAAAAAACAACCTAAAATTTTTTTTATGTTTATTCTCTAACATCCTATCTGCAAAATTAAAATAATTTTGCAATAATAATCAATTATTAACATTAATGGAGTAGTCTTAAGAACTATCTTAACTTTGACCTGCGTTTTTGAACATTTCATTTTTGCAAAGTTCTCTGCGACGCAAAACCATGATTTCTCGGAGGAAAGTATAGGGATTTACCGGACGCAGATTTGGACCAGATGTGCTACATGTTGTCTTGAGATTGAAAGAAAAGGATGGATTATACTGACAGGAAGGCATTTTTTTTACAACAAAAAATTGATAAATCCAATTATTTTTTCAATTTCGGCCAAAATTTGTAGGAACACCTGAGGATTATCCCCCTTACCAGTTGAGTATGAACAGAGTGTTAGTTCATTCACAAGATGTTCAAAAACCTACAACAAACGTTTAACCATTTGTTTCATCTTGATAGCATCAATGAGTTTTGAGTTAGAATGGTTTTGCGTAATCCAGCTACAGCAAAATATAGGCTCCAACAGACTGCCGGTTACCATGGCAACAGTCACATGACCAATTCATTTTTCAGTCTGTGGTTCAATTCGACGTTATAGGTAGTAAGACTAAACACTTAAATTAACATTCAATTAACTATCATTATATGCACCCAAGAAGTATTCAGTGTTTTACATTTTTGCTGTTCATGACCCAAAAAAACCCTTAAAAGCAATATAACAGCACATTTTTTTTGAAGAGCGCCCCCATTTTTTTCAAATATTTGAGATCCCCGGGGGGTAGGACTGCCAACCTAACAGCACAGCAAATTCAAAATGGCATCAACTTCTGGTGCTAGTCTGTTTCAACGACTTAATTAACGTTAGAGGGCGCTCTTACGCACATCGAACGGTTACACACAGACTTGACTAAGCTAGCCTGGTCACGAATATTTTAAATCTAAATGACCGTTATTGGAAATTCACTATCTTGCACGGGTTAAACCCCTACCCCGACGGATTTTTGAAGTCATATTTTTTTCTTAATTATCATGATATTACTAAGATCTTTTGACAAAGAATTAAACAGATGAGTTTTTTTAAGTCACTGGGGCCGAGACTGGCCATATCAAATACACGTAGCAGTATCACAAATTACCGTTTGAATCCCCAATGGCCAAATCGATCAGATCATGTCCTACCCCCCCTGTTTGAGATAATTGCCCAGTTGTATTGGTGATTGGCTAGGTTAACTATACCGGTGAATGGTCGCGCTCGAAATTCTCCATTAGTTGTTCTGTCATTAAGTCCCTCGGGGATCCCGATCTCATTACAAAAATCGTCTTATTTTATGATAAAACGCATTTCGAGCATTGTCGTTCACAGGTTACTAGTTTTACTAACAAGTACCAACACAACTTGCCAAGAATATCAAATTTTAAAATTGGGGGCCGCTCTTGCAAAGTTGCTGGTATTGCTTTAAAGAAAACACTGTATTCTGTTGTGATTGATTCTCAAATCTCTTCAATCTGTGCCTTTTGACAGGTCTTTAGAGGAGGCGCTGGATATCAGCCCCCAAACGTGGCGACCGTGACAATTTTGACATGCAGATCACTCAGAGTATGTTGTTATTTTCAACAGCTACATTCTGGTGGCTTAATTGGCTGTTCAGTCTTGGGTACAATACCCCCTGGAAATGCACGACTTGGGCTGTCTGCCGAGCGACCTCACATCAAAGATTAACCGGCAACAGTTTATTAGAGCTATAAGATGGGAGAAGGTTGGTGAAAAATCTCCTTGTGTTTGTTTGTGTTTTTATTTGGTTGTATTGATGATGAACTGTATTATATTGATGAAATGGACCAGGCTTACTGGAGGATCGTTGCCACCTTAACGAACTTTGACCAGGAAGAGAAAGCTTAAAAATCAGGCTAAATCAGCCCTTTTGCCTGCTCACTGGGAAATTTTCACCTCCAAGTCAGGAAAATGGAAACCAAAATATATTATTTTCTCTTTAAACTGGTAATCCACCAGATTTAATTATATAATTTTCCATCTTCAACATTAATAAGCTTTTGACCCCAATACCTCATTTGCAAATTTTCATTCTGATATTTCAATCCATTTGATATGACATTTTAAAGACATAACTTCATCTCTGTGAGAATACTGTGTAAAATTATGTTGGTAGACACAAATTGACACAACTTTAACCCTAACACCAAAAACAAACACCTTAGCTTAAGATTTCCACATGGGAGTAAACAAGAAAAAAATGGACCACTTCCTGTTAAATCTGAAAGTCCTGGGGGCAAGGCTATTAGCAAAAGGCGCCCATTGACTTTAAGAAAAAGAGTAATAAAGCTGCACTAAATAACTTTCAAAATAACTTCTTCGATGTCACTCTCAGGCCAGGATTACGTGGTTTTGATGCATCCGACAGAAGTGTACACGCAGATGTGCCTATGAAGTAGGCTGTTATCTTTCACAAAGACAAGAAGTTTCTAACTTTCATTTGTCACAAATGTATTAAGTGGGATTTAAAAAAAAAATATTAGTTTGGAAACAAAGAGAGGAGTGCTGACAAATTCATCTAAAAAAGGACAATATTCGGCGATACATCAAGAATACGATACATTATAATATGATTTGATTAGGACAATCCATGGGTCCAATTCCCATTTGATCCTATTCCATTTGGTCCAATATCCCATTTGGTCCAATTGGTCCAATTCCCATTGGATGACCAATCCCACTTAAGTCCAATACCATTTGTTCAATTCCCATTTGGTCAAATCCCAATCGGTCCAATTCCCACTTGGTCCTATCCGCCATTTTGTCCAAGCCCACTTGGTCCAATCCCAATTTGGTCCAATCCCACCTGGGTCCAATTCCTTAGTCAAATCCGGCGTGGTCCATTCCAACTTGGTCCATTCCACTTGGTCCAATCCCATTTGATCCTATTCCATTTGGTCCAATCCGCATTTGTCAAATTTGCAATTGGTCCAATTTCACATTTGGTTTCCAGTTCCCATTTGGTCCAATCCCATTGGTCAGTCATATTTCTTACAATCCCACTTGATATTCCGTTTGGTCCAATTCCCACTTGGACCAAATTCCCACTTGTCCTCGTACCAGTTGGTCCAGCCACTTGGTCCAATACCATTTAGTCATATCCCTTTGGTCCAATTCCAATTTGGTCCAATACCATTTGTCCAATTCCGATTAGTGACAATTCCACATTTGTACGCTCCTATTTGGTCCAATTCTCATTTGTTCCAATCCAACTTGGTCCATACCATTTGGTCAAACTCCCATCTGGTCAAAGTCCATTTGGTCCAATCCCAATTGGTCAAAATCCCATTTGGTCCAATCCCATTTGGTCAAATTCATTTGGTCCAATTCCAACTTGGTTAATCCCATTAATCAAATTCCCATTTGGTCAAATCCCAATTTGGTCCAATCCATTTGGTTCAATTCAAATTTGGTCCATTCCCATTTGGGTCAACCCCATTTGGGCCAACCCCATTTTGGATCCAATACATTTGGCAAATTCATTTGGTATAATTCCACTTAGTCCTCCAATTTCTGTTTGGCCAATTTCCATCTGGTCCAATTTCAATTTGGTTCAATTTAACATTTAATTTCCATTTTTGATCAAGTAGGCAATAAAGCAAAAACTATAAAAAATAAATTTGTTTTATGCATTTATGTTATTATAACAAATGACAGGATTGTGTTACAGGCAAGAGAAGAAAATGCGGAAACCAAGATAGTAGCTGCTGTACCGTGTCTTCTGGACACTGTGTTCCAGGCCAATTGTCTATGGCTGGTGTTGGTGTTGTGTTTTTTCTTTTTTTTTCGCTGTTTTAGCTTGTGTTGAGGTTATTGGGCTGATACTCTGGGTTTTGTTGGGCACATAGCTGTCATTGAATGGTGTGTGGTGGTATATGCTACAGCTCTCCAGGATGATGATACAACAGGAGTTTTAATCCTGGTAAGAAGATAATATTATTTTTTATAACGCTTGCTTTTAAAGGTGAAACGAGAGATTTTACATCAGTGTCCCTTAAAAATCAAAAAGGACTGATTGTTTGCATCTGATGTAAAGCTTTCCATCAAAAATATCCCCATATGAAAGAGTGAAGCTGAAGAATGTTGCTTTGGTACAAAAATGTGAAATGTAATTTCGTCTAGGGAATACAAAATTCAGCCTATGTGTTACATTGAAATATCAGCAAAATCAAAAAATCACTTTTTTTTCTTTAAGACATTTCTGTACCCCTAACATCAATGAAGATATCTTATTAGTGTGTAATCTCTATTGAAATTACTGTATGACATCAATATTTGTGTGTTCAAAAATCTCTCGTTGCACCTTTAAAGGTGCTCCCCCAATTACATTCTACTTCATCCATTTTATACATTACGAAATGAGCCAACTAGTGCCATTTTTTGAACTCAAAAAAGCCATCAGACACCCCTACTGCACATAAAAATTTCTGGTGCGCCCCCGCCTCCTAGTAGCTGGTCCACACGGCTTTTTTTAGCATCGGGCCGCCACAACCATTTGACGTCACTGGCGACCAGAATCCTGTGCTCTTTTTTGTGTCTCAGTAGGGGCGCCATGTTTATTTTTTTTTACTGGGATATTTCAACACATAATTTTCCCCATCATCGCGTTTATCTGGAGGACTAGGATCTTATTTCAATGATATAAGTCTATGTTATCTACGGCTGTAGGAAGTTGGGATGATGTTGTGTGATTGGTTGTTTTGAGACTTTCAAGATCGACGCTCGGAGGTTCAGAATTCGGCAGTTCAGAATTTGCAAGCTGTTGACATAAGGTAGCAGATATTATATTATCTGTGTTATCCCATTACATGTTTGCCCCGCGGGAAAAAAAAGCTCGGCCCTCTTGTTTCGCGCCGCTCGTCTTGCGGGTATTAAGGGATTATTCATTAGGCAGGTTTGCTCCCCCCTATGTAAGTCCCACCCTTAGACCGCCAGGAATTATGGGATATGTGGTCCGTGTCGTGTTCTGTCCCTTGCATAGTTTTCATTGTTTTCGCCCTTGCGAATACCTCGGGGTGCAGCCATGTCTTTATGTTCTTCGATGTTCTACCTGCTATGCCGATGATCTCAAAATTTTTCTTAAATTTTTGGGGGGGGACAATTTTTGGTTGCCTGTTCTTCTGTCGTCCGTCTTGTCTTCCTGACCTTTTTCTGGTCCACCCTTTGGATTTCTGGTTCTCGGCGCAGGTTTATCACTTCGTACCAAACATATGTTACAAGTATTTTTGCTTTTCTCTTGATTGTTGCAGCAATATGAACCCGTCTACACAGGAGGGTGATACGAAGATGTTCAGCAGCAAGGAGTTCCTGCGGAAAGGACAGACAAAGATCCGCAATGAGCAGGTTGAAATGTTAGAAAGTTGTACAAGATATAGTCCTCGGAACATTCACAAAAGGGTGGTCAGAATCAGATCAGAAGTATTGATGAATGGAGATGTATATATGGAGAGGGGAAATTAAAAGACATAGGCCAATGGTAAGACTTACCTTCTCGTCGGGGCATATCCCTCGGGTCATTCGCCGGTGAAGTCTCTACCCCCGACCTCTCAACCTAAAGAAGCTCAAGACTACACAAAAGTTCTACCTTTGTTAGTCTCCAGGAGATGTGTTTACGACGGTGGCCACGGGAGGCTGTCAGATTTATAGGGCAAACCCGTCCAGCCACTCCTTGCAGTATTTATTAAGATAAAGGGCTAGTTATTGAAGTTAACCCCAGGTGGATTAAGTGATTATTTACGATTGGCTGGTCAATCCACCCTTTCCATTAACAGGGTGAAATTGGCAAGATTGTCAACGGTTGAGGAGTTCGACGGTGAGCCTTCATTATAATTCTAAAGAAATCCAGCCATGGCTTTTGACGGGCTCTATCATCAAGTTGATCCGACGAACTGCAGCTCAATCAACGGGAAGAACTCGGCATCAGTTTTTTTTCTCAGTGATGATTCACAAACCTAACCAATCAGGCTTGGCAATTATTCCCATGGAGGGAATGATAAACAACTTCACTCACCGGCGCCCGTGGCGCTTCAGATGGTGTGTATGATAATGATATGAGGGCGACTTAAGTGTCGGCGCGAGTGAATCTCAACGACCGTTTGTTAATCCCTATTGATGATAATAGCGTTATTGATAAGGGTGGTACCGGTTGGTACTCGGGAATCGGTCGATTTCCATAATAGATGTGTGTGGCTTGCGTGACGATGATATAGAGATAGTAAATGAGAAAGATGATTATTCCAGAGCTCGGCTCTACTTCATGAAGCCGGCACTCGTCCAGTGGTGGGACTCAGCTATTCCAACTAGGGGCCGCCCGCTGTTTACCGAGCTGGCTGACTGTACCGACAAGTCATGAAAACTTATTTAAAGGAACATATGACTATTATTGAGGAGTTCGTATTCTTTCAACGAGAGTCAGACCTATTCCTCCCGACTCCGAAGAAAGTTAAAGTTGTTGATGTAGAGGTGTACAACGATAAAGGAATAGTTTCTACTCCACGTACTTCCAAGTCTCCTGTTGTTTCCGGTTCTCCAGTTCGTTCATCTGGGACATTCTTCGGGCCGTCGCCGTCGTTCCCCGGACAAGAATACTTCACCGTTCCTCCGTCTATTCAACCGTCGGGTCGCCGTTCTTCAGCTTCAGCTGTTTGTTCTCCGTCGGCTTACCAGTCTACCCAATCGACCAGCCGTCGTCATGCTTCCGAAAGGGTTCTCCTTCTTCGATTCTCTTATCTGGTTCCAGAAAGGTTAAGGATCATTCTTCTACCTCCTGTAGACGTCGCTCTCCTTCCAGCTGATCCGCACTCAGCAGGTCCATACACAAGCCACCAGTGATAGTCACATGTAGAGACGTTGTTCTGAGAGAAGTAAAGATTTGAATATGTTGGACGTAAATGGGATTCTTCTGAGGGACATTACAGCCGTCGCAGCCGTCTTTCTCCAGATAGGGATGGCTCTGGTGCTAAGAATTACTTTCTCCTCTTCCGTCTAGAAAGTCTCATTCAAGTAGTAAGAGAAAGCATCATGACTCTTCTAGCCATGACTACCGAAGATCTAGAGGCTCTCATTCAGGTACTTCTCCACGTCAACGGTCCAAGTCCCATGACCGGAAAGATTCTTCAGGTTCAAGACATAGTGAAAAGTCATGTATATGTCCATTAATCAAGACTGTTTATCATGAGAATAAGTCAGTGGCTTTCCTCGGCGAACTGATTCTAGACCGACTCGTTCCTCTGGTGAAAGTGAAATTGCCGCTTATAGTGGATCTTCCAAGAAAAGATCTAAGTTGATTGATGTCTCTGATAAATCTATATCAAAGCCTAATGATAAAGTTATTTACTCCAAGACTGGAGTTAAGTGATCTGTTTCTGATGATAAAGAGAAGTCCGCCGTGCAACATGAAGTACTGAATCCCGAAGGTGCTAGATCTGATAACTTGGATAGAGGATTATCCTCTTGTGAATCAACTAATGTGATTCATCACAGAAATGAGCCTAACCTGATGCCTGCTCCTACCAGTGCTTCTCCTCGAGTTCAAGCCACCGAAACTACTCAACCATTATTGACTGATGCTACTCCATGCGTTGCACAATCTAGTCAAGGTACTTCAAGTCAAGAGCGCACTAGTGTATTGTGTAAGATGCTGATGGTTTGAGGATACAAAGTTAAGAGAACTTTCCCAAATTTTGGAGCTACTTTTCGATGTGGACTCCCTTATGACGAAGACTTTGAAGACCTATGTTACCTATCTCCAGATGTTGCTGCACCATTTTTGGCACCGTTTTGGTTCACGTGGATTGAAATGTGATTCTGCGTACGCCTCAAATTTCTACACTTTCTCGCCCCCGGGACCCTTTGTTTGGGCACAAGCATTATAGAAAAAGGTAGTGAAGCCCTATCATTCCTGTTAACGCAGACTTAGAAGACTATTGAGTAAGGTTCAGAATTCTATTGGACTGAGTATCTGAGGAAGACTCCCCTTCTCATATGGATTCCTGAGTCTTTCCCTTCAAGTGTGGAAGATAAAGAATTCTTCTCTGTACCTTTGGTTCCTAGACCTTGCTGGGATAAAATGAAATCTGCTGAGAAGACGTTTAGAAGCCAAGACCATGCCCTCCAGTTGGTGTTGAAGGCGGTTCTTCTAAAAACATAAGGAACCTTCCCTCGAGTTATTCATGAATGAAGGCAAAGACGCCGATCTCCGCCATTTGAAACAGATCGCTCGTGATGGAATTAGAACTTCAAATGTAGCCGTTTGACTTTTAGCCCACTTATGAACGAGCCTAATGTAGAGCTGTCCTAATGAAGCTATTGAGAGATGCCTTTTTACTATGAGAGTTCTTCATCACGTTTCTTCAGAGCTTTTCACGAAGATGGCGTACCATTTATGGCCTAAGAGAAAGAATGACTGTTTGATGCTTTGAATTTTACAGCCAAAGAAGTTCTCCTTAATGCTCCCAGGAGGAAAGGATCTCTTTGGAGGCACAGTGGTCTCGTTTTTTAGCTTCTCAGAAGAAGAATGTGGAACTGCGATCAAGCTGCCACGAGGTCTAATAGTAACAAATCCAGAGGCTCCTCCAAATTTAGACCTTATAGATACAGACTTAATGATTAATGGCACTGCAGAAAGGTCTCTCCGCTTCCAGTTTATGGGCCTGCCATTAGAGGAATGAGGTTCCTTTCGGAATTCGGAATATGGCTTTAAAGATTGCAATCCAACTATAGAGGCTCTAGACAGTTCAGAAGCTAGTCTTCCTACTCAACGTAGAGGCGCCCGACGTGGCGCGAGTAGGGGAGGGAAGTACAATTGACTCCTACCTACATTTGACGCCAGTGGGGGGTCGTCTGAAGTTTTTCCTCCCGGCGTGACGATCGATAACCTCGGATCAATGGATTCTACAGACTATTTCAGAGGGTTACCATTGGAGTTCTAACGATCTCCGGCATGAAAGTCATATTCTGCAATCCGCCTATGCCAAAAGAGACTTTAAAGGATATGATATTAAAGAAGGAAGGGAGAGAATTGCTAGAAGAATGCAATTTTCCAATAAGAGAAACTATGGAAGGCTTCTATTCGATGTTCTTTCCTGGCTCCGAAGAAGACAAGGAGACCTTCAGACCTAGCATAAATCTACGCCCTCTGAACAGATTTATTCGACCAATACATTCAGAAGGGAAACCCTTTCAGCGTCCGTCAGAGTTGAAGAAGGGCTGGTTCGGCGCGACATTGATTTAAAAGCACGCCTACCGCCATGTTCCAGTTTTTCCTCCTCCATCAAAAAGTGCTCGCTATCAGATTCGACAACCAGTCTTTTCAATTCCAAGTTCTGCCATTCGACTTGCAACTGCTCCCCTTACCTTTAAAGCTAGTAAAGACAGTGGCAGAACATATGAGAAGGAGGGGCACCCAAATTTTCGTCTATCTCGCGATTGGTTGAATTGTAGCCCCAAGCAAATCAGGTCGTTAGGTTAACTGTGGTTTGAATACGTAAAGGAGCTGGGCTTTATGATAAACCTAAAGAAATCAAGATTTATCCAAGCCAGAAACCGTAGTTCCTAGGAGCGATTTTGGACTTGCAACAGCCAATCTTTTCCAACAAAGAGAGAAATTTCAGATTGAGGGATTGTATCCTGCTCATTCTGAAAAGGAATTTATCTCCGGCTCATCTATGGCTCACGCTGCTTAGGGAGATGGCAAGTTTGGGGACTTCTCCCTTCTGCATGAGATGGACTTCTCCACTACATCTCCGGAGTTTACAGAACTACCGTCACGATCTAAACCGTCAGTACCGTTAAAGCCCAAAGATTGCGCAGCACCTACGATGGGTAAGCAACACGAAGGAATCTTATGGGGAAAGAAGTTCCAGTGGCTCCTCATCAGTATTATAACAACCAGATGCTTCCGAGACAGGAGGGGGGCAACTGAGATCCACAGCATACAGGGAGATGGTCCAAGGATGATACGGAAGCTCCATTAAATGTCCTAGAGTTTGCTGCATCTACCACGCTCCCCCCCCCCCCCCCCCCCCCCCCCCCCCCCCACCCACCCCCCCCCCCACCCCCTAAAGCGGTTCAAACAATTGAATTCTGGGAAGTCAAGGTAAATCAGATCAGACAAGTCCACTGTTGTTGCCTACAAAAATCACCAAATGAGGGACAAAGAGTAGCCTCATGTGCACTACAACCATCCGCCTCCTCACTTGGTGCCAATATCATTTAATTACCCTCAAGGCGGAACATCTCCCGGATTCATAAACTGTATCGCAGACAGTCTTCCAGTGGGAAATCAGCCAAGTGGATAGCTTACTCGGAATCAGCCGTGGAGTGGCATCTCAACAGCCGCAGTAGCCATAATTATTTTTCAAAACATTTACAGCCCCATGGTAGATCTGTTTGCAGACATCAAATCACCAACTCCCAACGTACTGCACGTGGCTGGAACCGGACGAGAAAGCCTGTGTGAAAGACATGCTTAAACAATAAGTTGGGAGAACCTGATTGCAATTCGCCTTCACCGATAACATTCTGGCAAAGTAGCAGAAAGTTTTTTCAGCATCCATGTCATGCAAGAATGCTGCTTGTAGCTCCCATTTTTGGCCACTTCAGTTGGTTTTGAGGCCTGGTCAACATGCTGGAAGACCATCCAAGCCTGATTCCTTTAAGGCAACATTATTGGTGGACGGAAACACAAAGCGTGTCGCTCCAAGGACTAAAGTCTC
Source organism: Ophioderma brevispina (assembly GCA_023653785.1). NCBI lineage: Eukaryota > Metazoa > Echinodermata > Ophiuroidea > Amphilepidida > Ophiodermatidae > Ophioderma > Ophioderma brevispina. The sequence continues at coordinate 34,049 of JAMKCH010026821.1, forward strand.
TACCTTGACTGTGTGGCCCTCTCAAGATCCCTCAACGCAGGGCTTTTCAGAAGAACTGCCTCCCTGGCGGCGGGAGCACAAGGCAGTCTACCTCCTTAATCTTACAATAGCCGACTCCGGATTCATGTCTGGTGCAAGAAACATAAGGTTGATCCGCAACTGCCTCTGTAGTAAACGTGGCTAACTTCCTAACTTCTCTTTTTCAGAATCTCCAGCCTTCGACTATTAGGAACTACCGGTCTGCCATTTCTACTATCCATAATAGCCCGGACATGATTATGAGAAGATAAGGCCTCTCGAATCTCATTAAAGGAATGTAAAAAACGTCCACTATTCGGAAACTCACTTCTTCTTGGGATCTTCCATTAGTCCTCCAATACTTAGCTGGCGAGCCATTTGAACCTTTGACAAAGCCACTCTCCTTGACTTGACAAGAGACAGCATTACTCGTTAGGGCCGCTTCTACCAGGAGGTGTTCCGAAATTCATGGGTTATCTACCGACAAAAAGTATATGAGAGTCTCGGCTCTCACAATGTTACTCTACTTCCTCGTGCTGGTTTCATGGCTAAAAACGTCAGACCTCAGTTATGGACCTCAACCAATAGTAACTTCCATAACTACCAAGTGTTACTGGTGATCCTGAGGATAAACGCTGGTGGCCAGTCAGAGCTCTCCGGGACATTATTACCACCGCCACTGCCTTTTTGAGGAAATCGATGGATTCTTCATTTCTGACCACCTCTTTATAACTACAATAAACCTTACACTGCAACAAAACAAACATTATCACGCTGGTCCTTTCCCTCATCTCTGATGCATTAAACGGAAGCCTCGTCACTGGACGTAACTCGCCCTTACCCTCATGCTCATGAGATACGAAGTCAGCAACATCTTGGGCTTTTTCAACTAGAGTGAACATTTCTGATATTATGGAGCAGCAGGATGGTGACTCCTACTACTTTCAAATATTTATTGAAGGACGTCCTTACTAGTAACCAAACTGTGGCCAAAACCATCCTGTCAGCAAAGCAGTCAGAGTAAGGGAGGGATGCCATGCATCTTTATAATATGCTCATAAGTTGAGGATTGCCGGTATAACTTATCTTTACTTGGAGATTGCTTTGTTTTATGATATACTAGCATGTATTTATGTATATGGCTATACTATGGTGCAAATTATTTCACTTCCATTAAAAGAACACATTGCGAGAAACCGCGACAGCCGGGGGAACTGCCCGCAGATCTGCACCGTGTGGCTCATACTGATAACTACCGGCTCCACTTGCTCCCACTAGTGACCAGTGTGGCGTCATGCACGAGTTGGATCATTTCGTAATTTATGAATGGCATCAAGTGATACTCACCAAATTGTGAGATTGTTCTAATTTATACATGTATACTTTACGAATGATCACTCTAACCCTCATCCAGGCCCTTCTCTGCAAGTGGAGCCTTGGGAAGGTACAAAATGGGCAAAGGATTCTGGTCGCATTGACGTCATATGGTGGGGCGTACCGATGCTAGCGTTGGACCGCTACTAGGCGTGGGTGCACGAAATTTTTAATGTGGCAGTAGGGTTGTCTGATGGCTTTTTGGAGCACCAAAAATGCCCTAGTTGATCATTCGTAAGTAAATACATAGTAATAAAATAGACAATCTCACAATTTTTGTGAGTATAATCTAGGAGCCATTGCATGATCAAAACTTAACAAATCATTTCAGACTTCCCTAATTAAAGTTTTGTTGTGTCAGTGAAGATGTGTTTTCCTACGTGGGTCGTACTTTGGAGAATATAGCCACTGCCAGTGCAACACTAGTATCCTTGTCACACTGCTGGATAAATTGGTAACATAGTTATCAATGACGATAATAGCACAGCGGTAATTAAATAGTCTTTGCGATTTTGTTCAGTAATGGATACAGCACAAATGTTGCTAATTCATGTAGTTTCTACTGTTACTTATTATGAGTATGGGTTACTTAAAAATAAAATACAACTAAACAGAGTATCAGGAAAAAAATGGGCTATTCAGCCCAAACACATCACCAGTGCTTTTCCTCTCTATGAACACACATAACAATATAGAGTAGGCATAAAACCGGGATTGAAAGAAACAGGCAATGATGGAATTAACTTGTGAGAAAATACCTGCATACAAAGAAACTTGAATTGTGGAGAGATCTGGTTTGTCGAATGTGAAGTGGAAGGTTCCTAAAAGTCTTGGGAAAGCGGGACAACAGAAATTGTAGAAGAATAGTCCTTGCCCGCCAATGTAGAAATATGTCTGAGAAGAAAAAATCATAAGACAGAGTCCTTAGTTACAGGTCCCAAGGTCAAACGGAGACAGGCTTTTAAAAATATGGTTAACTTTCTTGCTTCTAAAGCTGTAGTGTGTGTAAAAGAAGGGAGCAAGGAATCAGAAGGAGCTCTACAGCTCTTTACCTAGGGTATACCGCCATTGAAACAATGTGTTGTGTCTCTGGGCGAACTTATCTTGTTCACTTCACCCAGGTGTGAAGAGGGAGATGTTAGGGGTAGTCTACTGTTCGCCGTTATAATGGGTGCCGATTTCAATATGTGAAAATGTGATTATTCTAGTGACAGTGGAAAAATGAAATCGCTTTGAGAATTACTTGTATAAAGGCTATATAAATACTATTTTGTTTAGTTATAATTGGAGCACGTATTTCTTCCTAAATGACAAGACTGTGCAAATATTGTTCACCACCTGGGCATCGTAAGTTGCTGTACATAAATGAATTCGACCATTTCCACACACTCCACCTAAATACATTTCAATTGATCAACTTTTGTTAGGTGACCAGGCAGTTGAAGCCGTCAATCAAGGACACACCTATTCTTCATCAGGGGAATCTTTACCGTGCATTCCATTCATCCAAGAGGGCAAATAAGCTGCATCGGAGAAGGCATTCTTTGACCCATCTCTTTTAGAATTACTCTACTTCCAGATGATCAAAAGTAAGTAGGCTGTTGAGATTTTGTTTTTCCTTAACCGACACCACTGCCAATCTGACGTGTAGAGTAAACTTTGCAAGTCGTTAGTAGCGGTCAAGCCACTAACGAATGAAGACGCAACAAAGGAAATTATCTCTTACACAGATACAAAATTACCGGTTGTCAATTTGTAGAATGCAAACATTAAATGAAAAGCTTGGTTAGTTGAGACTGATACTCCATTCTTCTAGATTGACAGAATATAAGGGGGAAGGGGTACCAAGGGACCCTGGATTTGCTGCCAACCTCCCTCGCTCTAAAAGATTTGGCCCAAAATTATGTCCAGAACAAATATTCTAGGTCGAATTTGGAATGCACATGCTCCCGGACCATATGCATATTGGGTCCTGGAGCAGTATTTTGACAGAATATTTCTCTACTGTTCCAGGACTATATATTTGCATATTGCTCCTGGACCCTTTGTGTATTCAAATGGCCCCAGGAACATATTCAGCAGATTCAAATATGCGACGGGCTATTTGGACATGGAATATTGTCAAGATTATTTATGGCCAGGACCACTAGTCCAGTAGTATTAGCCATATAGCCAAATAGGGTGGACATTTTTGGTAACAGCTGATTTTTTCAGGATAGGTGCTGGAACATGTGTACTCATGACAAAAAGTCCCCGAAAAATCCCTGGTGGGCATTTTCCGAAACAGCTGGCGTCCAAAATGGCCGTTTAAAATATGTTATATATTTTTGAAGTATACATGTATAACCAACAAATGTATCCAAACATATGTTTAAGTATAGGGAATCGATTTAAAACATACAAAAAATTTCGACGCTGACAAGATTCAAATTCAAAAATGGCGCCCAAAATGCCACCATTTTTATATTGCAGAAATGTTGAAGCCACAAGTGTTCAGAACCAAATTGAAAGATATTTATATAGTACTCTAAGTAATAGAAGCAATATACCATTAATAATCTATTGTATAGCTATTGAACATAATGATAATTCAAGTAATAAGTATATAGCCGATAATGAGCAATAGAAGAATCCACTTTTAATTCAGAGTTTCCTCGTTCTTTCACATCTTAGGACATATATACGAAGCTTGCATTTCACGTCTACGAACTGCATCACGACTTATCCCCAAACGAAGAGCACAACTTGTGTTTTACAATCTTGCCAACCGTATACGGAACGAATATAGTAATTTTTCAAACAAAAACTTTTCCTCTAATACATAGCAAAGCATTATAGAATAGTGGGCTCTCCATAACCCGCCCCAACGGCCTTTAAGGGACCACCCTATCTTCAAAAATGAGATTTGTTATTTGTGTGCCACCATCTTAAAGTTTCTATTTAGTACAGTATCTACCTCAGGTTTCATCACTGTTACTCAATTTGTACTTTCCAAACTCCATATATAATAATCCACAATTTCTATAAGAAAAATATATCAAACCTCTGGCCTCCCCCTTTTTAATCTATAACTAAATCGCACTTATATTTCATTTCGAGGGTAAACTCTTAGCTTTAATATGTTTAATTTAGGGATACACATTTTACTTACTTTCTAAAATCTTTATAAATTTTTATACCAATTTTCATTCTTGACACACTTAACCTCAATATCACTTTTCCAATTTCACCCCTCTCCTTAACGGAGATTTTTCGTTTAATATTTTCACACCACACTTTTTTTCGTGGAATTTTACTTTTATATAAACTTAATCTTACTTTTTCAATTAAATCTATTTTTAAATTGTTCACACAATTTCACGCGACACCTATCACCAATCTCTGAAAAATCAATCGCCAATATGCTGATTTACTTTGAATCCTAACGCTGTCCACTAAATTATTAAGCACCAATTAAGGGGACTTATACCCAATCAAAATACCAACCATCACATGGTTCAAAACAATATAAAGATAAAGAATATTAAAAAAAAAAACGTTTAAAAATGACTCTGTACTGACATGATAATAGTTATTAGAGGTGGTTGAGATCAAAATGTATTTGTTCTTCCCCAAAAATGATTAAGGAATATTCCAGTTGACGCCGTAACCATGGCAAGCGTGTACTCGGCCATCTCTATAATAAGATTTTTGGTTTCAAATTTAGCGCTATTAATTTAATTATGTTCCCGTGGAAAATTCCCAACGGGGACAAATGGTCCAACTTCTGCTGAAGTGTAATAAAAAGGTCCAATATTTAAAGAAATTTTGACAAGAAAGTCCACTTTATTGGTGATAATATATCCAAAAAGTACAAAAGGGCATTTTATAGAGGTTAGGTTCCACTTTTTACCAAAAAGGTTCCACTTTTTCAAGTCCGCAAACCCCCCCCCCAAAAAAAAAATCATGCATCGGCCCTTGTTCTAGATCTAACTGTGCGTATGATAAGTCGAGCATTCTTGGTCATGCATCAGGGCTTTCCTGGTCTTCACGATGTTGGCTTGTTAGGTCGTGATGCTGCTCATTCGGGACGGATCATTCGGGACGAATCATCGTCTGGAGACATCAGGGTGGGTGTGCAGTGGATGGCGCCGGCTTTGGGGCGGTTTTGTCCCTCGAGGGGGGTTCTGTCCTGGCACCAGTCTTTACATTTGCGTCTCAGATGTGCCAAAGGGAGATTGTTCGCTGTGCTCCTGCGCAGAGATAGGCACTTAGAATGGCATGCTGGGGCAATTCTTCCACCGATGGCACTTCAAACTCGGCAGACCCATGGCCGTGCTCTGCTTTTCCACCTGGGAAGTCGGGTATGGTTGGGCAAAAAGGAGACCTTAAATCACTCCTAGATGGAGATATCTGTCGCATGGGACCGGACCGGGGTGCCTTGGTGTCACAATGGACCGCAGCCTTCCAATAAACACGGCCAAAAGGCAGTCGCTGCCAAGACGCGGCCTCGTGCTCAGGTCTCCTTTCAACAGGGCTCGAGGGGGCTGGGGGGGTACGTCTTTTGGCGCTGTGTATACACGGCCGTTGCTTTGGCATGCTCGGCTGCTGCGTGCGATGCACCTGTATAGTCAAGGTGTGCACTCACACAGGGTTGATGTCGTTCTGAATGATGCAATGTTAGTGGTTGTTTGTGGCCGACACCATAGGAATACCTCTGCTCTTGCAAACCTTAGGAGAAACTTTCAGATGATCAACTTTTCAAGCTTGGCAAGAGGTGTGATCAACCTGGTGGCCTTGTTCCACCACCAACACCCTTCGGGGATCAGAGAGTTCCATAAAGAAATTATTTGCGGCCCAGTTCATGTGCTGCAGTCGCAAAGTGTTGATCCCTGTCGAAACATTCTGGACGATGACAGATGTTGAGCGGGGGTCGTCCTCTGCCATGGACATAAAGCAGTTTGTGGACAGACCTCTGTAAGCTGTGGGGATGGACCCGGTTTGGGGAGGGCATTGTGTCGGGAACTCGGCAGATCGAGAAGCTGGCATTGCCGTAAAAAAGCGTTCGTCGCATGATCAGTGTGTGACTTTCACCTGGCTGCGATTGTGGAGGACATGGGCCACTGACCACTCATGGACGGACGTGAGGTCTAAAGTTACCCCGGAGGAGTCCGGGCATGATCAAACTGGACGTTGAGGCGTAGGCGGTTGGGGGGACGGATCTGCCACAGCGATTTTGGACTTACACGAAGAAATAAAAGGAGCACACTGCGCTCACATGGCCCATAATTATTTATTTATTCGTCCCACACGCCAGGATCCTACGATATCGTTAAGATCTGTGTACCTTTAAGTTGTAGGATTTCAATATAAATATATTTTTTTCTGTTTTTTAATATTTTATGTAAATGGTTTGAACCCCTTTGTTTTTTTGAGAACTCATGACCATTCTCTTTCACAATTGAAATATTACACATATGCGACTTCAATCTCCACTTTTGATTTCATTTTCAGTTACACTTGAATCTTGTAATACAGTTCACAATATTGAGCCAGATGATGATCTTAAGAATTAATTATGTATTATTGCATAGTGGAGTAATTTGAAGAAAGCAAATATTTTGTTTTTAGCTAGTTAGGTTAGGTTGAGTAGTAGAAAGTAAACACCAAATCGATTGATGCCATGTGGGCTATTTATTTTTCTAACATCGACCATTTTCATTATTCATCCACATGACGGATATAAAGGCCAGCAAATTTGGGGCGCCATTTTGGATTTGGCTACTTGCAAGGTTCAAAAATCATCTTTAAGTGTTTATATGTAATCCTGTACTCAAAAACATATGTTTGGATACCTTGCATTTGTTTCTAGCTGGTATATGGTTTGGAAATTAGGAACAAATTACAAAATGGCGGCCATTTTGGACGCCATCTTGGATTTTTTTGGGAAGAATGCCACCATGGGATTTTCGGGGACTTTTTCTCAGTGAGCATACACATTATGCCTGGACCTATCCTGAAAAAATCAGCTTTTACCAAAAATGTCCAGGTTCAACACAATACTATTGGCCGAAATGGTCCAGGACCACATCCTATGGCTGGCAGTATTAATTCATTATAAATATCATCGAAGCGGGAAGCCTCCCTCATCCACCAAAGAAATCTTTAGTAGGTAACATTACATCTGGTGGGAGATAACGATCTGTGGGTTCACTGTATTTATCGCTGGAAAAATGTATTTAATGCTACGTAAAATCTATCTTAACCTTCCCATATCTTTTCAGGCAAGTTCAAGTCCTGTTTACTCATTGCACATAGTGACTGATCCCACCTCATAATCAGTCTAAAAAATTAAGTGGCCCAAGGCTCATCTGGGGTACACAGTTTGACCTCTTATACCCCATGTGACCTTTGACCCTATTAGATGTATGTCCGCGCCAAGAGATCTCACCAAGTTTTAATTTGGCCATATGGTTTATCCAAACAGATATAAGGAGTGTAGGTTTAACTTGTTGAAGAATTTGGAAATCAAACCATGACCTTTGACTTTACATATCCGCTTATGTGGAATTTACTGGAAGGTTGGATGAAAACTGTTTTTCTAAAGACAAAAAAAAAAAAAAGGGACCCAACTGTTACACGTGTTTCATTTGCTTTCCTCGTATGCGTCAAATTTAATATCAAAATTAAACCAAAAGTTTTTTTTATGTTTTTTCCTTTTTTTAATTTTGATATAATTGCTTTCATTGTTTCCTTTTTAAGGTTTGCATCTACATTCCCGTATTCCTACCCATCAGCAACCAGTGTTTGCCATCGCTTTATAAAGTATTCCAATGGTTCCGCACAGATGGAAAAAACAGCAAGACTATTGAAGCACATGTAAATAGTATATTAAAAACACTTGTTCTAACCATAAAGGGTGTTAGAAACCATAAAGGCTTTTTGACGGGATTATATTTGGTAACAAATGTTGTAGCACCTTTATGGTAATTTGTACTTTTGTTAGTTTCTATAGTTCAATACTTGCGGTCACAGTCGCGAACTTTTGATGGCCGTCAAGTGTAATACGTGAGTTGATCTGTTATGCATTCCTAAGCAGTTGATGTCACCTAGCGGGAATGTGGGATATACAAAACTGTTGTCTCCAAAGAAGTTCACGGAATCTGAACTAAGTAGTAGTGCATTGCAGGATTGTTGTGACATATGTGGTGATTTTGATAATTGGGGTTATGGAACCTGTTGGTGCTTCAGCCCAGTACTGTATTGTTTGATCAGGCCACCGTAAATGGTTGTCTCAAAGCTGATCAAGGATTAAAAACCTATGTGGAGGAATGCATTTTTTTTTGTTTTTACATTTCTCAGGCTGCTATTTGTGTTATACAAATCTGAAGATATAATTCAACTGTCCCTTTGATGTTTAACTTGAAATTTTTGTTGGTTGGTGTTGATGCTGTGCCATTTGAATTCTGCAGTTGTCATGGTGTTTGTTGCCATCACCAAATGACTATATCAATTGGACCCAACACATAAATCGGCATGTTGAAAAAGTAAATGCCAAGTATTTACTTTTGCGTTTATCATGAGCTCCAAAAGATTTACCAGGGATTGAATTCCGTAACCGGGATTGTTTCCACACAGCAATTCCAGTACTACATTCGTGACGCATTTGACAAATGTTTTTGCACAAAAATATGCAAAATGCACTCGTCTCAAGCTCTGAACTGCCGGAAATAGGTTAAGATTTCACACGTGTTGTAGTATACGCATATTGTTGTTGAGTCTTGTAGATTAATTATGAGAGGGCAAACCGGATTATTTTTGTCTTACTAATGCCAGAGGATTCCAACACGGCAGTTTTTCTCGAAGTCGTATTAAAAACAATATTTAGTTAAGACAAGTATTTTACAAAAAACTGTGTCGGGTCGCCATCATTATTATTTTACAAGAAAAAGAACAACATTAAAAAAGCATTTTAAAGGAGTAGATGGTTCTTCGTTTAAGTTTTTTTGCACTTTTATTACAGAAGAAAACATGTATAAAAAGATATCTATAAAACTGAAATTAAAGTAGATGTTTGATACATGAGCATTAGATTGCATTAGAACCATTCACCTTGTTTACAACTTGTTCTCCCGTTGACCTTTGACCTGGTGTGTGACATTTGACCTCACATAGTTTAAGCTTTAGGTTAACATAGGTACACCTTACTGTCCTTTCAAATAAAGAAAATTAGAAAATAGGAAATAAACGCCATTGGGCGCAAAAAAAATGTGAAAAAAACTGATAATTCCCCAAGTTATTAAGCTTTAATTTTAAACAATTAGGTTACACCTTCTGTCATTTCACATTAAGAAAGACAATCGAAAAAACGCCCAATTGGGCGCCAAAAAGTATAAATGAATACCCAAGTTATAAGCTTAATTTAACATAGGTTACACCTTCCTAATCGTTTAATAAGAAAATAGAAAAAACGCCCATTGGGCGCAAAAGTGTTACACTGAATCCCCAAGTTATAAGCTTTATTTAACAAGGTTACAATTCCTATCATTGCTAAATAGAAAATAGAAAAAACGCCCAATTGGGTACAAATGTTGAATAAAAACTGATCCAAGTTTAAGCTTTTCATTTACACTAGGTTACACCTTCTGTCATTTCAAATAAAGAAAATAGAAAAACGCCCAATTGGGCTTCAGAAATGTGATAAAACTGCATCCCACGTTATAGCTTTTAAAGGGGGATGCCCAATTTATTGTTTAGACTAAATTAATTTCAACGAATTTAATTTTGTATTAAAAAAAAACATCTGTAAAGTTTCGCCGCCGATATTTAAATTCGTTTGAGCGAGAGCTAAAAACGTGATTTTGTAAGCCCATGAGTCTTATGTGTTAAAGTTAATATTGGTTGACCAAAATGGGTCACATTGTCGCTCATAAAACTTCCAACCAATTACCTTTGCATCTAGGATTTCACAGGGTAAGTGTAAATGAGAAAAAAATAGTAGCTTGCTTCTCGTACCCAAAATGTTGACCACTTTTTTTTCCGGTAAAATTTGGGGCTTTTGGGGACGAGGCCATTAGGGATCGGGCCATGGACCGTTTACTTAACATAGGTTACACCTTTCCTATCGCTTCAAATAAAGAAAAGAAAATAGAAAAACGCCCAATGGGCGCAACATGTGTTTACATGATCTCCAAGTTATAAGCTTTAATTTAACATAGGTTAAAAATCATATCATTTCAAATAAAGAAAATAGAAAAAATTGCCCAATTGGGCAAAAATGTGTAAAATTAAAAAAATTAAAAAAATTATAAACCTTTAATTTAACATAGCTCACCCCTTCCTATCATTTAAATTAAAGAAAATGAAAAACCGCCCTATTGGGCGCAAACTGATTCCTCAAATTTTAAGCTTTAATTAAGTAGCTTACACCTTTCTGTCTTTTCAATAAAGATGTTACCTAAAACTTCGTTATCCCAAACACAATACATGGAAAAGCGTCAATCATACGTAGTATAACTCTAAGTGGCCTGATCATTTTCTTACTTATAACTCTCCTCTTTGTTACTCCACCCTTGATGCTATCCTTGCAAGTTTTAACCAAAACTCATCAAAGCCCGTCTTCACCAGAGACTAAAATCAAAGAAATGCTTTTTTAAGGCAATTTCAAAAATGCAATAGATTATTTACTTTGTCTGAAATTGCATCGCCATCTATCCACACCCAACACTAAACACTCCCAAATTACTGAGGACGAGAGATCATTTTCATAAAAGAAACATTTAATGGAATGACTTCAGCTATAGAAAAAGACTCCTTCGCAATTTTGAGAGCATGTGGTTTCTAGAGCTCGGGTCGCTAAGGGCGACCGACAAATTAAAACCCGGTTGTATGTGTGATGAGCACAAATAACGCTCATTGTGTCTTCAATAGCACACGGCAGCTTTGAGACAAACAATTTAAATTACGGTGGCCTGATCCAGCAAATCACTGATAGTAAGCCTCAAAGAGTGGATTATCTAATACAAGCACAGCATGCGCAGTGGGGTTTGCGACAGTGCGACACCTCCCATCACGTCGCGAATGTCAATTCATCAGGTACACCAGTATCAAAATTTGAAGTTGCAATGTTGGAACAGCAGACTATGCCCTGTCCTTGTCTTTCAGATTATTTGGATTAGAAAAGGGTCCTTAATGAAACATTTCTTTATAAAATAAGAAAATCAAATTGTTCTTATGCATTGTACGTATTATTAGAAAAACAAATTTGTTGATGTCTGAGCACCTTTTGTGTGATAGCTGTGCTGTATTTTAAGTCCTCATTAGATACAAAGCACACCAAAAGGTGTTGTTTCATTTATTTAATGTTTAAAAAGTACTTTTGTCAGCTTTTAAACAGGAAAACCAGAATTGGATTTTGCCTTATCAAGTAATACCAGTTTAAAAGTTTGTTAAAAAGAAATTCATAGGAAAAATTTGCCCCACAATGGCTAAATTGAAAATTGTGCATTTGGTAATTGTGAGCTAGGTCGTTTACTTGCAGAGGGTGTATTATTGAGTCAATCCACAATGCACCAGGTTTTGGAAATTTCACACCTCAATAACGTCAATGTGAAATCACACACATAAAAATCCTATTCTTAACAATACATAAAAACCGTGACTTTCACGCTCATTTTAGCCTCACAAAGCATTAGTACTTAGGGGAATTTTTTGCTGATTATGAAATGTCTTGTGGTTCTTAAAACTTTTTGAACACTTTTTTATCCCTAAATATAACTGACCTGTGTTTAGTACAGTAAGGATGGCCACATTGCTATGCATCAGGGGATGATTCACCCCTCTGGTTTTTAAATTTAATTGTATCGGAGGGTTGATGATTTTTTTTTTTCTTGTCCATATAAAAAAATATGTGTTTTTTATTTATTGGATTTTTTAAACATTTCAATCATCATTTTTTTAAAATTATTTTTGGAAATTTCCACAGCCCCTCTTTGATCTTAGAATGAATTAGTGGTACTAGAAAATGTGAATACAGTGTTTCTCTAAAAAGTGTTTTCTATAAAAAAAAATCTTACAGGTTTACATAGTTGCAATACTTAATCATTTTTTTTAAAGAGCATCTTCATCTTAAATCATTTACAATCATATTAAGTTCTTCATACGGACATCAGAGTCTAGGGAATACCAAAGTTAACTTTTTAAAAGGCACTACAGTGATTTGCTATATCAGAAAATAAAAAAAATCCTCAAAAATGATATTTTTGCATGTTTGTAACAATTATGGGTATCCCAACATACCCTACAAGTGGTAAGACCCAAAGCAACCTAATACAGTTCAAACAGATATTTTTAGTCATTAAACTGTCTGTTATGGACCCTTATTACTACATGTAATTAATGTGTATTCTTATCTTTGAACCCTGCGCTGTTCTGCCTTAAGAGCAGTGTGAACCTTGAGTTCCGAGTATCTATTTTGGTTTTGTAACTTTTGCAAATATTTTATTATTGTATGTAAACAGTATAGTTTCTAGAAGAAAATTGGGACGAGAAACCCGATGATGGCATCCAATTAATTTAAAACTTTCCATATTTGAGAAAAATACTAAACAAAACAACAACGATTTTTGTCCCCCCAAATTTTCAGACACATAACAAAAACAATTTGAATTTTTCATGATTCTTATTTATTTTTTAGAACAAACAAATTTGTCTAGGGAAGTTTTTTCATTTTTTCTAAAATAGAGTGCTTCTTTTCGAAATATAAGGAAAAATGTCAAAAAGTGTGGATTTTTAACTTTCTTTTACGCAAACTTTGAGTATATATGGGAGAATATCTTTCGTTAGAAATCGACAAATAATTGAGAAAACCGTCCCTAGAGAAGACCGATTGCTATCGGAGGAAAGTTAAACTTCCCTTTTACTTTGGTATGTTTGGAGTTATCTTGTCTGAAAATTGCCAAATGTTGCGAAATTTGAACAGTGAGAAAATCTGTGTTTTAGTAAAAAAGTACTTTTCATGCCATTTCAAGCGTCTCTTTCTCAATAACTTTATCTTTGAACTTCAAAATTGATTATGTTGTGCCGTGATGAAAATAATCTTTATTCACTATTGAATCCAACATATTTTGTCTCACATCAGAATTGAGAAGACATTGAAATTTCATCTGGTCTAATTAGCGCTTTGTTTACATTTTTCAATATATTTTTATTTTTCGGTTTTTCCAAGATGCGTTCGCGCAAAATACATTAAAGCATGCGCAACGCTTCATTAACGCAGCAAAAATTTCACCGCGCGACGCGCTGGTGCGCCTTGCGCCTGGCGGCGTGTAGTGTGCTTAAATTCCCGCCACCTTTAGACCAAAGCTGTTTTTTGTGACTTAAATGGTCAAATAGCTGTTTGAAATCGGCAAAAAATCGCTCATATTGTCCTGCAGTGGATACCCTTGTTGGTACTATGAACACAGTTTGATGTTTTTTAAAATGGTGCAAAAACAAAATTCGTGTAAAACCAAAGCACCGGTTTGACACTAACCCTTAACCTGTCAATTGTCTCGTTCGAAAATAACTTACAAGAAAGAATACTACAATGCTTCTTCATTTTTAAGCTCTTCCTGCAAAATTCAAATATTTTAACTCTTTTGGATAGATCATTGATATAGTTGTCTTTAAGTGAGCGACACACAAAGAGTTTGAATCATTTAGTGTAATAGTTTGAATTTTTTAAACCAAAATAAAAGATTTATTAAAATTACAACACTTTTGTAACCAAAATAAGTTTTTTTCTTTTTTGGAGTTTTTTAAAAATATCGAGCCATTGTATTTAAAGATTGAATATGTAGGTTTTAAAAGATAGGCGCAACACACCGTTTTCTAGGTTTTTCAAAGCAAATTAGTTATGAAAGCTTGGGGTTTAAAAGGTGGATGACATGATTGACAACCTCATCCCCCCACTTTAACTTTACTCCATCACAATAAGATTTTGGGTATCAGAAGAAAGATTATATTTTTTCTCCATTCCCTAGTGAAATTTAATTCGCAGGAAATTTTTCCTTTCGATGTTATGAACACAAAGTGTCACCACAAATGTGTATACCACATTTGTTATCACCACCTGTCCAATTTATTGCCATTTTTTGCTTATATATCCAAGTGGCTGGACTGATTCGGACCTTTGATCGGGTCAGCTACCTTTAATTTTGCATTACAAAATTTGCAAAAGTGTGCGATGGCAACAGCAGACCAACCTTCAACTCATTTTCACCTCAAGTAAATGACAAAATACTTTAAGGTTATGAAAAGTGATTTAAATCAATGTAATGTAAAACTTTCGAGCCTGGGATTTTGTTGACGACAATTTAAAATTCCTGGTGTTAATGTTTACTTATCAACAGGTGATGCACACATAAATGCTTGACGCTGATGGTCGGTGATGACATGCAGAACAGAATTGTTACTTTATGACAACCCTTAAAAATTGAATTGAGAAAATGTAAATGTTTATGGGTTTATTTTTAAATATTGGGAATAACAGTATATTCTTGAATCATAAAAGTCGCCACTTCTGTAATATTCATTTGGCCTAAAATTAAAATGTTAACCATGGCTTGAGAAATCTCTAACTTTTTACGTTGTACCTTGGCCATGTGAGGCGAAGAACGAGCGAGACATGGAGTTTTGCATTTTGTTACATATGAAGGTTAACGCAATTGGTTTGTTGATCGAGGTAATTCAAGAATTAACCAGCATGTTTTTTTGGGCAAAATGATGTTTGGCTGCCTAAAAAGTGTCTGTTTTGTCGCCGATTTTGGGAATTTCAAGATGGCTGCCCTGTCATAGCCGGTGTATCACCACAATATGACAAATCTACAGGTAATATCTATGCACTATTCCCAGTCCTAAATGGCAGATCCTTTATGTTTTTAAGTGATGTTCAGGGCACAATTATACAATACAAGATTTCAGATATATTGGGATATTGGTGATTACAAGAGTATTGTAGGCCTGCCTAAAGGTTTTACAATTTTAACATGAGTACATTATACAATGATTTTATTTAGAGCCAATGTCACTTTCATTACCTTAATTCCTCCGTTGAAAACTTGTTATTCCGAATGTGGGTATAATTCTGTTGCCTACCCCTCTCCCCCCCTTTATGCTAGAAGAAAAATGGGTGGCAGGCCGACAGTTTTTCAGGTGAGGTTCTACATGGTCAACATACTCACCATTGTGCTTTAAGGACCAACAACACTGCCCCACTAGAACCAATAACAAAACAACAGTGTGATATTATTGCATTTTATACTAGTTAGTTTCATACAACAAATAATGTGGCACTCATAGACAAAACTTCGATTTGATCATGATAGAACTGGCTCGGTTTGTTTTGATTGAATCGAATGGTGCTATATGCGTAGATGCGGGTATGAGGAATGTTTTCTCGACATTGGTAGACACGCTCTTACGGTATGGCGGGTTGTACCAGATGATTTCCGTGGCGTTTTCTTTTCTGGTTCTGGACTTCAGGGTGTAAGATCGGTTTGGGAGAGAATGTAGTGGTGTTGTAGGCCCCAATTTTGTGAGGCTTGTTGTAGTAATGGGCAGACGGCTTTGAGATTATTGATCTGAGGAGATGAGATTTCGGAGAGACATTTGCTTTTTTACTACAGGGATGTTCTTGATTTCTGGTGGGTGGTGAGCTTTCTTGTGGACATATAGAGGTATGTTGTTAGGCGTTGATGTGAGGCGCAAATTTGGCAGTAGACAAGTTGAGAATAACGTTCAAGGAAGTGACAATGTTTTTATTGATTCGATGGTGATCTTTAAACCATACCTTTGAATATGTCACACAGTTATTCTTGAGGAGTTATTCTCAGTGGTTGTGCTGCAGTACACCCAAGACCGTCGTCTATCTTGTAGAGGCCGAAGACGAGATGTTGCCATGTTTATTTCAATTTCGCAGAGGATGAAAGAGCCAACGTTCGCATGATTCAGCCCCGTCCATAGGCCATGGTGACATCAAAGAGGATGTTGGATGTTTTCTTGCCCCACGGTTTTCACCTGAGGCGAACAGGCAAGATTCTTGGCCGTGATGATTGATCTGTCTATCTTTGCTGGAAATGTTGTCGTAGTTGGAAGCGAAGTCTAGGGCAGCATTTAGAAGTTCGGTCTGAAATAGACGGTCGAACTCGATATGTCAAAGGCAATAAAGAGCTTGTTTGTTCCCAATATTGTTGAAACCACTTCTAGAACAGCGGCTGTGTTCTTCCATGATTTAGTCAGCTTTTTTAGCGATGTCATTGTTATATGTTCTAAGATCTGCTTGATAATTTTTCCAATTCGGATTCGAGGGTTGATGAGCGGGACGTGGGTTATTAGAAAAGTTTGGGTTATGATCTTTAAGAGTGATGAACAGTTCCTTCTATGAGCAGAGTGTTGATTCTACATTTGAGGTCTAGCGTTGGCAATTGTCTTTGGCCTCAGTCTATAGACGACATTTATCTGTCCATTTTTTGTATGGTTTTGTGCTCATCTGTGCAGAAGTTTTGGAAGCTGAGGGATCCATTTGTAGACGTTGATTTGTCAGCTAGCACGAAGAGTTGTCAGGTTTCTCGTTTATTTCGATAGTTGCAGAGTCCATGTAGCTTTTTGGAATCGGCAATTGGTATCTCAGAACTAATTTTTCCAGTTCCATGTTGAGCAGTCTGTTTCAAGTTTGACATTTCAGGAAATAACAGGTGGGAGTCCTTCTTAGAGTTGAATCCAAAGGGGTTCTTTTCTTCGGCCTTTTGGTCAGGGTTTAGGTAGAAAAAGCTTTCCATCTCTTCTTCTGTTAAAGGTTCTTCAGTTTTGGCAATGAGCATTTGATCTTTAAGTCTTCATTCGATGGTTTGGTTGTTCTTTGGGAGTAATCAAAATGTGGTTCCATGGCAAAAGTTTGCAGAGAGGTGTCGACAATGAAGGAGCTGTTTTAAAATTTTGCGTATTGATTACGCCAGCGCAAGCTTCTGTCTCAACTGTTAAAGATGACGGAAATGCATCTCCGGCCAGAATAAGAAAGCGAATGGAGGATTGGATGGTAGTGACAACTTGCCAATTTACGCACTCATACAGAAAATGTCACAATTGCCGTTAAAACACAAAAATGTGGAGCCATCAAATCTACAGCAGAGAAGCATGACAAAAATATCTTTTTCTGTAACCGGCTCGGGGGTCTATTTGTGGGTGGCACTTTATCATTTCATTTATCTTATAATAATGTCTGCTGGATTTATTTATTTATTTACATATCTTTGCTAAGAACATCAAAATTGAACAATATACAGGACATATCAGAAAAGAAAATATGTAAAAATTTAAATTTGAAATTTGCCGCGGTGTGAGCTAGCCAGCTGAAATCAGGAGCAAGAGTATGCTGTCATCAAAAGGATGTGATTCCTCCAACTCACTGAGTGCAAGCACAACACAAGTTCATAAATATATAATATTATTGATATTCTTGCACTGAAATTTCATTTTAAACAAGAAAATCAGACCTGCCATATCCTTTTGAACAAGAAACCCACAAGGATACGACTTAATCAATCAACCTGTTGCCATTTTTCTTCAAGGCACAAGTTGCAGATACCTGACTTTCGTTTGCATGTATTAGATCTCTTGATTATTTCCAACTTATTTCTGACTTTTTTCTCTTTTTGAGTTACAACATATTTTTATAGCTCGGTCTCTTTTTGATACTTATGAAGCCTGAAAGACTGTGTGGTTATTGAATCTCTTTAAAATTTCTTCTTGATAGACCAATGTTTGATTTTGATGTGTTACTGGTTCTAACTGTTGCTTTATAGAGAGCTGCTTCAGATAGGCATGTGTCTTTTGGCACTTTTCCTTTTGTGTCATCTGCAAGAATTGTGTGGGGTGCGTCTGGGAGGGGGCTGGGTGGATTGCGTTGGGGAGGGGCAGAGTGGGGTGCACTCATGAGGGGGTTGGGTGCAGCGGGGAAGGGGGTGGGGCATTGTAGGGGTTGGGATGCCTCGGGGGAGGGGGATTGGCGGGGTTTTGTGGTGCATCGGGGAGGGGGCAGGGTGGTGGACCTCATGTGACCTTTGGCCCCATTCACAATCCGTGATGGCAGATGACACTACAGTCCAAGGATTATTTTCTCAGTTACATTCTTACTTTGTTGAACTACAATCTTGTTCATAAGTGCGTGAACACTTGTTAATATTGGCAGCTATGCAAGAGATATAGGCTTGAAAATCGCCGTCAGTTTTGAAAATAATATGCAGCAGATTGACAAGTGTATCGTTGCTCAAGCACATTGAATTGAGGGAGCTGGAACCAAATCTGCACAGTGTTCCAACAAATTATTTTGAACAAGATTGTAGTTTCATCTTGGTTTTTGTTCTTTCCTAAGGACTTGTGCATTTTGAGATTTCATGATATTGCACATATTTTTCATGCAGCTGTAGCTTAGTTTGACACTGTTTTTGATAAAGATCTTGTACAACTTTCTTTGGGAAAGTGTTTATTGATGAGCTTTAGAAATGTTCTCCCTACATTTGTTTTCACATTTTTTTGAAGGGCGATTGAACCATGTAACTTTTCTTTTCCTTGTCTTTATGTTTATCGTTAGCATTTACCATTTTAGCCTTACTTTGTTCATTATGTTTTTTGTACCTGATACTTTCATTATAACCACATTCGTTCATCTCATCTGATCACATATTCCAGATATTCTTTTTTTCAACGGGTGTGGCCGGGATATTCTTGATAAGGCTGGTGGGTGGTTGGAATGGGCATTGACATAGAGTGGTGAGTTATTTGGCTTCCTGTATGGCTTATGATACCTGTATTCAGATCCAGATTTGCATCTAAAAATTCACTGATTTGTTTCAACAGTTATTCTTAATCCAAATCTATTGAATTTTTTTGTATTTTCTTACTCTCATTCTGTCGGAATAACTACCGGAGCATTTTCTCAGGATTGCCAACCCATCAGCTCTATAAAGACCTACACTTTCTACACCTAATTCGGATTCAAGTTTTTGCAAAATGAATAGACCTACCAATTCGCATACTTCCGCACCGTCAAACGCACCCATTGCAACATTGAAAGTGCTGTTGGTGTCCTTTGTCCAGGGTTTTCCTTCATTATCTAGTAGAATTGTTTTTCTTGCATGCATGATCATCTCCATATCCAAGTCTGATATTTAGTTGAACTACCTTGCCCACGTCAGGGTTTCATTGAGTAGATCCTCAGTTATTGACGGGTAGTATTCAACTATATCAAGTACGAGAAAAGTTAGCTCATTTTTCTCTTGGAGATAGTTAAACCAGTTCAGAACGACGGACGTGTTATGCCATTGGTTTACCTTGATTTTAGTTCTAATTTTCATTTTGATCCGGTCTAGCATGAGCTTACTTACCTTTCCAATTTCACTTTGTTCGGATTTATTAATCTGCACTTGAGATTGATCTCAAAATTGTCCTTGTGGTCTTTCATCGTTACAAAAGCCTGTTTGTAAGCTGTACGCTCAATCCTTTCAGTGAGGTGTAGTTTGTTCACTATGTTGTCAAACTCTTCAATTTCGTGAACAAGATCTTCTTTCGCACGTTTTATTTCTGTGTTATGTTCTCTGTTAGCAGTTTATTATAGTCCGAATTGTCCATTTCATAGAGATATTTCTTGATTTGTCGGCCTGAGCGAATGTTTTGTTGGAGTCGTTGATTTTTCCTATGTCTCCCTTGAGTTTGGATTGAAATTGATCATTTACTTGCCTGAACTCAATGTTTTCGACCAAATCCAGCATATCTTTTTCGAAATCAGCCATTTCTTTGATGTACGGCAGTGTCCTTTTTGACTTAAGTCCAAAAAATTCACAGCCTTCACTTTCCGATTCTTTGCCCTCTGATTCTGCGCCGCTGCCGTCCGATGTTGTTTCTTCGGACTCCCGGTTGAGAAAGTAAAACCCTTCCATCTCATGCTTTTTATGACACTCTCCACTTTTTCTAGGAGACATTTCAGGTATTCTCTGTGTTTCTGTTTTGGTATATTCTTGTCCGAATAGTTCATTCGAAAGGTTTCCATCTCAATTTCCATATTCGGCGACTGACAGTGGTAAAAGTGCTCAACCATACGGGAGCTTATCAATAGAAGAATAATAATGCACCAAAGTTCAGTCAGTAAAGTGCTGCAAATATTGTTATGATGCGAAACTTTGTACTTCCATAGTTCGCTACTCTGAGTTTCACATGAAGGTAGGCCTACACGATCATCAGGCGAATAGTACAAGAATAACATAACAATGACAATTAATACACAGAGCATGTCAAGGTTCTGTAACAAGCTGTGCGCTGACTTGCCCAATTCCGAACTCAGTTGTGAACATGGGGATGGTTCAAATATAGTGCATTGAGTGCACCAACTATTTTTTTCCCGTGAATATACACCTGGCACAAAAAGTATCTCGGGCATGTTGTTCGATAAGTATTGTGCCAAAGTCAGAACCCTTTTTGAAAGTTTTTGAAATAAATTTTTATTGTCTAGTCATTGCCTCTTTCATTAAACACCACGCTTGTAAAAAAAGCATGCAGAAATGGCTGAGATAGAACGTCCGAAAGACGCAAACCCCCAAAACCAAAAGTTGCAGTTTTTGGATTTTTCATGGGGTATGCAGTGGTACTGCGCCGAAAACGTGTACACAATCAATAGTGCAAGTTGGCTTTCTCGCTCATTCAGTCGGAAAACCTGTGGGTGTAAAATCAATACACATGTATTATTCGTTGTACCACACAGAGACCATTGAAAATCCAAAAACTGCAACTTTTGGTTTGGGGGGGTTTGCGTCTTTCGGGCACTCTATCTCAGCCATTTTTAATTTTGCACGGCTTTTTTACAAACAGGTGTTAATGAATAGCAAACCTGATGCAACAAAATGTGTATTTCGAAAACTTTCAAAATGGTCTGACTTTGGCACAATAGTGATTGAAACAGCCAAGATACTTTTTGTGCCAGGTGTAGTTTACACATAAACAATTGGACTTGGCTTAGCCTGGAAGGCTCGGCCCAGGAACTGTATAAGCCTCAGCACTGGCCTTATGCACTCCTTTATATCCAGTACTAGGCGGGGTTGTCTCTGTGGGTAGCTCAATTTCAGATTCAGGTACAAGTTGAATTTGATTTCTGCAGCTCGGGCTTTGGTGTCAGTTGGAGCGGAGATTCTTAGGCCAAAGTGGGTGTGGAGATTCTTAGGCCAAAGTGGTGCAGACTGGTGGTACAGTTGTCAGGACTTGTCTCTGAAGAATCTGCCTTCTGGGGATTTTGTAAGACCTGGGGCTGGTGTAATGGCTACAGTGGGTGGGTATTTCTTACACGACGTGACTGGTGTCCTTCTGTTGACCCTGGGTGGAGCTGTCATGGGAGCAATAAGTCTGGTCTTGGGGCATGGTTGTCCTGTGGGGAGATGGCCGGAGGTGGCTGTTGCAGGGGTTGAAGTGACTACCAGTGCTGCGGAGGCATTTGTTGTTGTGGTGGGTGAGGACACTGCCAGGGCTGCTGATGTCGTAGCCGGTGCCTGAGGTCTCTTGTCCTGTGTCCGTAGGCATGTACATATATACATAAGATGCGCCTTGAGTTCATTCTTGTTTGCTGCATACAGGGCATACTTGTAGGGCGTCACCTCAGGGGTAAGGTTAGGGTCCTCTATTGGGGTTCATAAAAGACCTCTTGGAATCACTGTCTTCATCAGGGTGTAAAAAATGCAAAGTTTCCCTGGAATCAAATGGCTGTGAAGCAGCCATTCCCACCGCTGAGCGTCGGGAGGGGGGGGTCTGAGGGTGGATGTGTCCCCCTCAAAGTTGGAGTTTTTGCAAAATCACAGAGTAATCGGCGCTATTTGGTGCAACATTTTTACACTTTTTGAGCGTATAAGAAGCTTAACATTTTCTGGTTAGAGGCCAAAAAGTACCGTAGTTTTATTCAGAATTCCATTAAAAGTTGCTCACAATAAAAACTTTACCCTTTACACACATGAACAATCCATTAAAATAAAGTAATCCATACACCATAGTACTTATTCCATTTCGGAAATCCAAACAACAACTGTCAGCAGTTCGCCAAGTTACTTTACCATGCACGTGTGTGTACTATTTATAATACCATACATACTTGTAGTATAAGGTCAGTAGGCCCTACCCACTACTATCCATCTTACACTAGCTCTGACACTAAGCTCTGACACTAAGCCATTACAGTATTTCTCCATCTTCACGATTGATTTAATTTTCCAGGCGCATATAAAACAAAATAAAGTTATACAAACTGATCCAGTTTTACAAGATATAACTTTAACTTTAAAATTGATTGTGTAAAGTGACCCAATAAAAAGCAAAACCTTGAAAACATACTACTTTGTAACAAACTGCCGAGTAAATAACAATGACCATATAAAATATCAGTAACCAGCAGTATACTTCTCAAGAAAAATATCAAGATTTCAATTTTTCAAGATTAATTTCTTTTCCTCCGGGCATAAATTTTCGAAAATTATCTTGAAATGCCATACCCCTTTGTGACAAGGTAATCTAACTTTATTCTCTTTTACCGTCTTGTTCCTAATAACGCCCCTGCTCTAATAAACGACCCCCCCCTACGATTTTTTGAATAAAACCAATTCAAGAAAATGAGTTATCTCCCAAGAGCTCACGTTAGTTTAATGGCCGTGGACTGCTCGTAATCGTATATAATCGCATGTTTGTGCACATTGTTATGCGATTTAATTAGTATGAACTTTGCCTCTGGAGGTGCAAAAACAGCATCCCTCTGCTCGTTCGTTTTTGTGTGATTATTGGTAATCAGCAAAATAAGCGTGCCGTTAGGTGATTTTTGCGGATTTTTGACTTACATTTTTGACTGTAATAAACGCCCTCCCTTTTGAAAATGCACCGCCCCTAGGCTGTAAATATGATATGACCTTAAAAAAAATTGCAATAGAATTTGTATTCACCACAATGCATTCTATAGTCCCCAGAATGACATACTAAAAGGCCAAAAATCCAAGGGTGGAACTCGCCGAATTTGCATAAACCCAATGGCCGCCCATTCCTATGTTTTTTAGCATTCATTTTGTTGTATAGCAAGATCTAAATAGCTGGTGAAGCCCATTAAACACACAATTAGTTTTTAACATGAAATACGTTATGCTTCATACGTTATATAGAAATATACATAACCTTATTGGGCGGAGGTCACTAATTTGCATAAATCAAAATGGCCGCCCCCCCCAGGTTTCGAGTTTCTGATTTTTGTCTG
Organism: Ophioderma brevispina; assembly: GCA_023653785.1. Classification (NCBI taxonomy): domain Eukaryota; kingdom Metazoa; phylum Echinodermata; class Ophiuroidea; order Amphilepidida; family Ophiodermatidae; genus Ophioderma; species Ophioderma brevispina. The sequence goes on from JAMKCH010026821.1 coordinate 57,726, forward strand.
TCTCTCTTCGCTCCTATAAATTGCTCTGCAGTACATAACATGTTAAAATTTTACATTTATAAGTGTATTAATTTCCACATGTTATTCCTTACTTGTATAAAACCAATATGGCGGTGCGGAAAGTACGAGCGTGCATTAAATTAGCTAGCCTGTGACAAAAATTAATTTGGTGCATGCTCGCCAGAGCCCATAGAAAATTGAGTCTCAAAAACTACCGATAGAATATTCAGTTTTCTCATAGGTTGGTTTCTATCCCTCACTCAAAACAACGTATTCATTTTCCCTGGTAAAGTAGTCAACTAGCACCCTACTCCAAAAATCGTTGGCAAATGTTGACCCGAAAGCTGTCCAAAATTACCCTTTTCGTGGTCAAACTTTTACCACTATTTCGGAGTAGTGCGCATATAGTTGACTACTTACCACGGACAATAACCACGTTGTTTTTAGTGTGAGTTCAGATCCTGCAGTAAGAACAACATTTCGGACACTGATGGCAAAAATTTGAGATTATTTTTCACACACATTCCTATGGGGCTACTAATAACGTTAGTTTCTGACGCAGTACCAATTAAGATCAAATCTTTCGCAGTCTGTGACTCAACTACGCCGTGGTTTAACTACTTTCCACATCACCGAAAACCACAAGCTCAATTTTTTGAGCACCTGAAGTATGGCAGGAGAGCTGTAGGAGCTCCAGAGCAATAACTCTTCCTCAGAAATGAGGTCTGAGAATGACTATTCTAACGACTATTCTAACACCTCCACTACTGTTTGATAGTAATGTTGTGCCTACTTTCGAGCCAAGCACTCATTGGGCGTTTACCCTCTCCACCTCCTCCTGACCTGCCAACATTCACCCGCTGCCCGGAAATCCGATCCCGCTGCTCAGAAAATCCTTCCTTAGATTCCCCAGATCAGGCCACTGCCCTATCTTGGTATTGACACAGATCACAATCTCCAGCCTCTACATAACAAAAGAGATGGAATTTCAGGAACGCCAACTGGGCCCCAAGTGAAATTCAAACACTCAATTATTGAACTGTCATCCAAGCTGCCAAACCGACGTCTTCAGTCTTCTAACATCACAATGCATATTCTGACTTCTGTTCTATGCTGCTTCACCAAAACAGCATTCCATTCCAGATGCAGAATCCCTACACTCCACTGTTGGAGACAAGTGAATGTGCCGAGTTGTCTAAATTGACCGTGTAATACCGACTGCGAAACTGAGAGAATAGAAAAAAGGCAACTAGCTACTTGTTTGCTTTGCCGAAAGAGACGTACCAGATTAGGAGAGGGATATATCCCAAATCACTTTTTACCCACTTCAAGCTGTCAAGGCCTCTGGAACAACCGTCCAACAAGCTCACGGTTCGTAGCCTGTCCAGTTAAGAGCAGTGTCCTGTCTCGCAAATTGGGCATTGCCTCATTACTTGTCACCACTGGGAAAGTTGCCAAAACCACTGGTCTTTGTGTTCAATGGGTCAAAACTCCCTTAACTTGTAATCTCAGGGTTGCAAGTTTGAACACCCGCTGGGACATTTCCTCCACTTTAGTAGAAGGTCCTAGAGTAACTCAAACCACAATGATGGACTTTCCGACATAAATTTCTGCAATGACAGGTCATACCAGCTTGGCACATGTAGCTGTCTATAATGGCAAGAGTTTTTCCCAAGGAAAGCAAAGTTCTCAAGAATGGGAAAGCTCTGGCCTGACAACATCCATAAGAATTGAAGAATATGGCACCTGAAGGCTGTGCGCTGGCTCCAAATCTTTCTCTCTACTGTATGGGAACAGCAGCAATTCCGCTCTAATGGAATAACTTCATATGTACATTGCAATCCCTGAGGCCCAAGAAAACAGCAAACGAACCCAATATTTAGAAACCAATCTCGCTGCTATCTCCCATTATAAGCTACCCTCACCCAAATTGGCTTTCGAAGAGGTAAAACAACAACTGATCAGATAGCACGAAGCATTCAATGAATCGAAACAGCCTTCCAGAAAAGCATAAGTGTTTGGTGGTAGCTTTTATAGATCTCACAGCTGCCTATTGAACAGTCTGGCATCGAGTTCTCTATCTTAAGCGACTCAAAATCTCCCTGATGTCAAGTTTGTCAAGTTCATTATTGCTCATCGCGGATCTTTTGTCTTGGTGTGTGGGACAAAATCCATCGGCGCAATGCATTCAGAAAGCCCAAACTTCAGAATGGTGTCCCCACAGTTTCTGTCTTGGCACCCCGTCCTTCAATATTTAGGTCTCAGAGTGCCGAAAGTAGTTTTCTTCTTCTTCCATGTATTCCTACGCATAACGATATGGTACTTGGGATAGCTGCCGATTCCTTTGAGGCTTTAGATGCAGTGTTGCAGAAAGGCCATATCACTCATCACTGTTAGTCAATCTTCCACTGATGGCACCGAAAACTCTAACAAAACCAAGACTGCCGGCTCTGTTTTCCACTTTGCAAAACACTGTGCTAAAAAGAGAAATTAACATCACTTTAGATGGAGAAAAACTGTCACCACACGATCCACAACCACAGTACCTAGGCCGTCATATGGAATCGGCATTTTTTGAACACTTCACGTGCATCAACTGTTTGCCTTGGCATACTGACCTTCCCTGGAAAATCGTCACCAGTATGGAGTAATGCGCACACGATATGTCCTTCTGAATGATGTAATGAGACTTATTTAGCAGTTGCCTTCTTGGCAAAGCCTGTATAATTCTTCTAATCTGTCGTGCTTACCATCCTGCAAACCTTAGGAGTAACCTTCAGACATCAAGATGATTCTTTTATCGATAAACCTGAATTCTTCTCGAGAAAGCCTTTGGGGTATCGCCGAGAATCCTGATTTTTCGATTGAAAAAGGTGATTCTCTCTTGGCGTGAATTCCGTTTTATTTAATTAAGACCTATTATTTTTTTCCAATGGAACACTAGGTAATAAAAGATCATACAGGTTTTTCAATCGCGAGTCCAAGTTTTTTCAATTGAAAAAACCTGGTTTTATCGATTGAATCTCTTATTAGCGATATCCAAGTTTTCAGTGATAATCAAACAGTTTAAATCAGAATCCAAATTTTTTTATCGAAAAAAAGCCTGGTTGTCTATACGTTTTCCCACCAATTATTTGACATTTGGCATGACATTGCTTGATAGGGGAATTGGGAGAACAACTTTGATTTGTTATTGATGCCCAAAAGGACCAGGATAACTTTTCACATAGTCCATGCATTTCTTGACAAATTTATCAGACGGTCGTAAGTTTATACTTCAATTAAAGAGATTAGCAGTTTGCATGTCCGATGATATTTAGTTGTGTTTGTGTGTTGGGGAGGGGAGGGAGAATGTGTTTGTGGGCGTGTTTGTGGGCATGTTGGTGTGTTGGGGGTGTAAGAAACGGAGGTGATGATTCTTAGGACTTAAATAACCAGTGATAGTGATAGTGAAGCAAATCTAATGGTGTTTTTAGGGTCATGGCATAATATATGTGATCTCAAAGTTTCACATTTTGCTCCAACTTTAGAATTGGCAGGCATTTTAGATTTAATGCAATTAGGTCTATAATTCTACCAAGCATGTATGGGGCCTCTTTAAGACAAAATCTAATAAAGTCATAATGTAATCAATTTAGGCATTTTATGAGGTGCCACATAATCATATAACACAATCAGTGTAAAAGTCTTAGAATTGGCGGCCATTTGGATTTATGCAAATTAGATGTCTATAATTCTGGTTACCAAGCATGTATGGTGCCTCTTTAAGACAAAATATAATAAAAGTATAATGTAATCAATTTAGGCATTAGGTGCCAAAATAATCAATATACACAATCAGTGTTTTAAAAAGTCTTAGAATTGGCGGCCATTTGGATTTATGCAAATGAAGTACACTTCAGCCAAGCAATGAATGGTGTCAGTATAAGACATACAATATAAATTCATAAATATAACAAGGTAGGCATTTTAGGTGCCAAAATACTTATTTTAGATAAGTAATACAACAAAATCTTGTAAAAAACAATATTTGGATGGCGGCCCTTTTGGATTAGGCAAATTAGCCTATATTCCCACCACTTGGATTTTCTGGACTTTTAGTATGAATTCGGGGGACTATATAGAAATGCAATGTGGTGAAAGAAATTCTATTGAAGTTTTCCAGCTTCACCTACAATTAAAGTTATTTTCTCAGCCTACCCGGGGCGTTTATTAGGAACAATTCGGTATTTTTTCTTTATCCCACATTTCTTTTCAACGTTTTAACATGTTGCTTCATAGGAAACTACCTTTCAGGGTTAACTTGGGACGTCCTTTATAAGTTCTTCTACGTCCCTGTAGGCTTAAACACCTTGTTGTTTCTTGCAATGTACCTTGTGCTGTCCTGCATCCCGGTTTTAATCATAAATCAAATGTTAAACATTTTAGGCCTATGCCTATCCATATTTTAACCAAAACTTAATTTTAACGTTCAATCATTAAATGCTGAATTGTATTGAGTTAACACCTGTGGGGTCTCTGGCTCTGTAGGCCATATGGTAAGTGAATTACTGTGTTCTATTAAATATTTGACTTGCGAAAAATACTTCAATTTGACTGAGTAATTCTACTCATAAAGAGGACACAAGGACATTTCCTCCATAAAGAAATAATTTTCGGAACAGACAATAAAAAACAAGCTGGAAATGAAATTGGGATTCTTGTTTATTCCTCCATAATTTCATCTAGCTTGTGGGTTACTAAAGCAATTTAACCATGTCGTTAAAACAATGGTTTTTTTTTAAACTAAATTCACCACTTTTTTTTACGTAAACGCCATAAATGATGACTTTTCCATGGTAACATAATTAGTTATATGGAATTTTATTTAATTAAATTCACCATAAGCCCTGTGGTTTTTTTTTCAGAGGGATGTTTAGCCCTGATTTCTGACCTAAGGGGCTTGTAAACTGATTTTCTTCTCCAAAGTAGGGCCTAGGAACTGAAATTTCGAGAATTTGCACTTTTTTTTTAAGCGTAGGTTGAAAAATTCTGTAATGAGGAGGTAAATTATAAAACTTTACTTCAATATCTTGAAACAGTTTTGAAATCACCATATGTGATTTGTGTCAGATTGTGTACCTTTGTAGCATTTTTTTTGCATCACTTCCTCTGAATATTCGAGCTGGTACTACTGCATGGAACTTCAGGGTATGTTCATATTATGGTTTCTACACACATGACCCAGGTTAACACGGTCCACCCGGGTTGATAAGCTTGATCAGTTTCTGTTTACACTAGCGTAAGAATCGAAGAAGGTGACAAACCTACCCGGGTTCTACCTCAACAGATTGGCAATCAGTGAACGTTCTCGTCCGAATGACCTGTGACCTAGGTTGCTGCTTACCCAACATGGCCGATTGGAGAACACCACGCGACAGTGGTTGGTGATGAATATACCAAAAAATCGGGGGCAACAGGCATGACAGAAGAGCCGTAGAAGGTTGGCTGCCATAGGCTGGCATGATCAACATGCCTTTCAGTCGATACCAGGAGCTGATGTTGTCGCTAATGCCGAGTGTGCTGTACTAGAGTAGGAAGTAGTGGGGTTACTACTTTTTTTTTTTTGGTAACCGGGTCGAAAAACAGGAGTTTCTGATTCACATACACTCGGACCCCGTGTCGAATGCGGGTCGGACCCGGGTTAAACCCTTCACATTTACAGGGGTTGACATTTTCAACCCGGTTTGGGTTTTTAATCCTTTTTTATGTTGCCACTACATTGCGACCGAGTTAACCCGGTTTTCAACCCGGGTCAATGGGTGAATGAAATAGCTACAGTGTGAACACGACCTTAGTATGTCTAATGGCTAGGGTTTGCTCAGTTGTTGCATCAGTGGAGTAGCCAGCTTTTTTTTCAGGGGGGGGGAAAGGGGGAACATACATTGTCAGGGGGGCCAAGCCATATATTAAAATTGTAAAGTATAGTATATGGCCTAGGAAATCACGAATTTTCAGGGGGCAGAGGGGGGGAGAGATTCCACAGGGGGGAAGCTGCCCACCCCCCCCACTCTCTACGCCACTGGTTTGCAATGTCATCTTACTTGCAATATAATAACATCAATATAGTGATATGGAATTTATTTATTCAAATACCATAAGCCCTGGGTTTTTTGCAGAGGGAGGTTGTGTAGCCCTGATTTCTGCACTAGGGGGGCGTGTAAACTGATTTCTCTCCAAACGTTTAAGGGCCTAGGAACTGAATTTCGAGGAATTTGCACTTTAAGCTTAGGTGAAATGTCTGTAATGAGGAGGGTTAAATGTGAGAAAAACTTTACTTCATTCTTTGAACCAGGGGTTTGAAATCACCATATGTGATTGTTGTCAGATGGTGTAGCCTTTGTAGCATGAAATTTTTTGCATTCACTTCCTCTGAATATTCAGAGCTGGTACTTACGGAATGGAACTTAAGGGCATGTTCATATTATGTTTCTGGGTTCTTTCCCCCCCCCCCCCCCCCCCCCCACACATGCCCAGGTATACAGGGTCAACCCGGTTGATAGCTGTGATCAGTTCTGTTTTACCATAGCGTAAAGAATCAGGGAAAAAACCGACCCGGGTCGACCCAGAATGGCAATAGTGAACGTTCTGTACGAATGACCTGTTGCCTAGTTGCGCTTACCCAACATGGCCGATGTGTGGAGGGAGAACAAAACAAGCGACAGTGGTTGGTGATGAAAACACCAAAAACATCGCAACAGCATGCCCAGAAGCCGTGAATAGAAAAGTTTGGCTGGTGGCATAAGGCTGGCATTGATCAACATGTTTTTCAGTCGATACCAGGAGCTGATGTTGTCGGCGAACGCTGAGTTGTGCTGTACTAAAGATAGGATGCATTGGGGTTACCTACTTCTGGTAACCCGGGTCGAAACAGAGTTTTCGGATTCACATTTACTACACTCGACCCGTGTCGAATATGGGTCGGACCCGGGTTAAACCCTTCACTTTCCCAGGTTGAAATTTTCAACCCGGTTTGGTTTTTTTTTTAATCCTTTTTTTTCTGTTCGCATACACTTGTGCCCGAGTTAACCCGGTTTCAACCGGGTCATGGGTGTGTGAAATAGTACGTGTGAACACGACCTTAGTAGTCTACTGTCTAGGTGATTGGGCCTCAGTTGCAATCAGTGGCGTGCCAGCTTTTTTTTCGGGGGGGGACAGACATTTTCAGGGGGCAAGCATATATTAAAATTTGTAAGTATAGTATTAGGGCCTAGTAAATCACTAATTTTCACAGGGGGGGCACAAGAGGGGAGGAGGGGAGAGCTTCCCAGGGGGAAGCTGCCCCCATGCCCCCCCCCTCTGGTTACGCCACTGGTTGCAATGTCATCTTACTTGGCCATTATCCCATGAAATCCCTTGCTGGGAGCCTTCTGTTGGGCTTATTCCATGTCAACACTACTTCTTTCAGCAAAGTTGTAATGATGTCTTTCAAAAATATTTGAAGTGTAGAGGGGTGGTGGCGAATGTAACATTTGGTTTTCGGGGTCAAAATGTGTCAAAAAAAGTATATTACCATTTTCAGGGCTGTACCTCACATATACTTTCTAATATACCACTATTGTTACATAATAAACGCACCGGGGCGGTTGCATTTTTCCAAAGGGAGGGCCGTTTTATTACAGTAAAAAGTGGAAAGTCAAAAATCCCGGCAAAAATCACCTTACACAACGCTTATTTCGCTGTTACCAATTAATATCAAACGACGAGGGGGGGGGGACGCTGTTTTCACACTCCCAAGGTCAAAGTTAAACACTTAATATTAAACTATTTCCAACGGTGCATAACAGCGATTTATGATGGCGGATTACGGACTGTCCCGTCCATTAAATCATGTGATTGGGTTAAGCTTACTCATTTTCTTGAAAATCGTAGGGGGGGTTATTAGAGCAGGGGCGTTTTAGTAGGAAACAACACGGTACTATATTGTATTGGATGATGAAAGTTATACTATGTGGCACCCTCTGATGCCTACAGATGGACAATAAAAAAATCACTTTTGAGTTGTTACCTCCCAAACTTGCGCCTGGAATGAAAGATTTGCATATTTAGGTCTATTAACTGTAAAGGAAACAGAGCTATGAACATTTTGAATGCTAGATTTGAATTTTACACACAATTAATTAACCCTAGAAAGTGGATTTTGCAAAGTTGCAACTTATTTACAATGGGGTGATTAAAGCGATTTGCATCTTATAGGTTATTCACCATAACCTGGCTGCGTAAGGATCAAAAATCTGGGGTGACTACTTGCATGGCATCTGAGAAAAAATCTTCAAAATGTCTGAAAATCTGTTATCACAAAGTGTGATGTGTACAGATCAAATACCAGCATGAAGCATGAATACAGTATAAAAATAAGGAAATGTGAAGAGTAAATTAAGTATAGCCTGATGATCTTGTATTATGTGTCATTAGCAGGATAACCTATTTTTATTTAGTTTTATTTATTCTTTCAAAATGCTTGGGTGGACTTGTTCATCTTGTAAATGAGTTCAAATGTTAGAAAACTCATAGTAAACAGAATGGGCCGTGTCTCTTAAAGGACACTATCAGTGATTTGAAAAATATTTGAACTTTGCGGAATAGTTCAAAGTGAAGAATAAGTCTGGACTTTCTTCATAAGTTACCTTCCCAACTGAAAGAATAGAAGTGACAGCAACGGAAGAAAACGACAGTGTTCCAAGCTACGATTCCCTATCAATTAGTGTTAGTAAGTTGTCCGAACGGACAGTGATGACTAATTTCCGATTTTGGTCCTTTATTAGGCTGCTCTTGTCATATCATTTGCAGGGGATGTTAGGATACCTGTAATTGTTACATACATGCAAAAATTTGATTTTGATGATTTTTTTCGATTTTCTGATTTAGCAAATCACTGATAGTGTCTTATACCCCCGCCTAATCTAAATTTTTTTAATGTTCATGGTACTGCAATGTTAATTCACCATTGAGCAGCATTGGTGTTATAGGTAGGGTTTGTATCAACTAAATTGCCCATTTTTTGTCAACCAGAGGGGTCATTTGTCAATGTAAGCAAAACAACCATTAAACAAACCATTAAAACAATATTGTAACGTGACACCATTTTTGGATTTATTCTTGTGTACTAAACCTTGTCTAGGCCTGAGCTAGGCAAGGCCTGCACTAAATTTGATGATATGATGGTGCTGCATTTTGGAACTTCTAGGGACGATTCAGATCATTGAGATTATGTTATTATGTCAAGCTGTGATGATTTGGTTGATGTATTTTTGAAGAAATACGCCCAATTCTGTATGTATTTCATTTAATTCGCCAATCATTAGCTTGTGGATTGCCAAATTCACGATCTTTTGTATCAGTTTTACTGTCCTATTTCACATCTACCTCTATTTGTACTCCATGGTTGAGATATTGTATTCCAGGTGGCTGAAGAACCACTGTATAAATTGAATTTAGTCCTAGACATACACTTGTGATGATGAAAAAAAAAATTGCAGTTGTGGAGGTGGTTAGGGTTGCTTTTGCAACTAATGTCATTTTTTGTGTCAACCAGGGGGTAATTTTTCAGAGTAAGCAAACAACCATTAAACAAACACCATTAACCATATTAAACAAGTAATGGGTGAGACACATGTCACTTCTTTCGTGAATGGGTGGTCCGTAGGACTGTTTAAGAAAAAAAAATGTGATGGAGATGCCCGCAATGTGATGCATGGTGAACACATCGAACGCAGTGTTCTCAAGTTGGACAGTCGTCTGTGACAATTTTGGATGGAATTGCTTCCAGACAAGATGCAGTAATTTCCACGCACTTCTTGATACCTATACGGTGCTAGACTCCCCGGCAGTCATCATTTTTTTTTTATTTTATTCCTAATCAACTCAGGCTTGTTCCAATATGGAATACGTTCGGTGAAAACAGTAGTATAACTTCTTTTAATCCCGGATAACTACGGGAGGGTAGCGGACCATACTGATCTTTGGGATACTGGATCTCGTTTCAAGATAGACAACCCCCCAACCTCTCACAAACTCTATAAAAATCGTGCAACTTTTTGGTAATTTGCCCTCATTGTATGCATTTTCCATGAACATGAACTCACAAACAATCACTATTTTCGGCTGTCACAGACAAGGGTATTTTTTTTCAGGGCTCTTATTTTTATCATGTCAATCGAAAGCACTATTTCCTATATAGGTTTAGGTTTCAGGTTTTAGGTTGTATTTATCTCATTGCACAAATACAATCCCCCCCCCCCCCCCATAAACATCACAAATTATTAAAAAATGATAATCGTAATGAAAAAAACATAAATTAAATTATTTGTATAATTTGCAAGAGATGTGGATGCCAGGGAAACGCAAAAGCGTGTATTTAGTGGCAACCATCCAGTGTACACAATTAAGCTATAAATATGATAGGTTGGTAAAGACATATAAACAAGCAATAAATGGTAGATAATACAACATTTAGAAAGAAGGGTGCCGACTTAACATAAAATTAGATAACACACAAAAAACCATAACGTAAAGATTAAGTTACCCAAATCATGGAGCGGAGAGATATGAATCCAATGAGCTGTTTTTAAGAGTTGTTTTAAAAAAACAGCTAAGGTGAGATGTTAAGATGGGGATCAAAGGAATTCCATAAGGGCCCCTTGAATCCTGATTGTATTATATGCGAGATTGGTATTAGTCAGTCTTACATAAAGGTCCTTAGATGATCGAGGTCATATGGGTGGACGTCTGGTGCTGGTCAAGAAAAAAATGGATCATCAAGATGTTTGGAGGAAGTTGGTTATAATGGTATTATAAATGAACTGCGCGGCTCTGGAAAGTATTAAAGGCGTGAATTTTAAAGCGGGTTATTCAGGGGAAAGGAAAAAAGAGGGTCGGTCTGGGCGAGCCAAATGGAATTTGACATGAACGAATAATCTGTTTGTGCTTTAAAACAGAGATGAAGATGAGAATTTATTTTTATCGGCCCAACTAATGACACAATAGTTGCTTTGTAAGGAAAGACAGCGTATATATACAAGTAGTCAGTGAATATAAGAGAAACGAAATGGGTTTTAAAATTTCCTGAGAATCCAGTATATTTTATATTATTTTTTGTACATGTGAAGTATGATTGCCATGAATATCATCCTCAATTAAGACGCCTAGAAAATTTAGTTGTATAACTGTTCAGTGGCTTATTGATTTAATTTTAAATCAATTGGGGGGAGGGATTATGCTTGTTTCTGAATACATAAATTGGTTTTTTTTAGTGTTTTAGGGAAAAGTTTATTTCTTTTAAACCAGTTAGATTATGAGGGTAATCTTTCTTTAGTGTGATTCAAGTAATTTGGGTTTCTTTATTGGAAAATAGGATATGTTTATCATCCGCAAAAATAATAAATTTGAAGATTGGCGAGCACGAGGAAGGTCGTTGATTTAAAGTAAATAAAAGGGGGTCCTAGAATTGAGCCTTGAGGTAGCAGCATCTGAGGAAGAAGTGGACGACTGGTGTTGATTATAAGCAACGGAATTGTTTTCGGTTCTCTAGAAATTTTTAATCCAAGTATTGGCAGAGTACTCTTATCCCATATTGTTTAGTTTAATAAGAATTGTGTGGTCAAGAGTGTCGAAAGCTTTATGAGATCTAAATAGATCCCAGCAGTGCAAAGTTTTTGGTCGAGGGATGTAACAATTTTATCATAAAGTTTCTGATTGCAGGAAAGTGGAATAATGTTTAGTCCTAAAGCCAAACTGAGGGCAGAGTGCGGATATATATTTATATATAAACGCGATGATTCGATTGTAAATTAGTTTTTCACGAATTTTTGGTAATGGCGGAAGGATGGAGATAGGCCTATAATTGTGAAAGAGTGGATTATCTCCAGCTTCTAGATGGAATTACTATTGCAAATTGAGCTGGAAGGGACAATACCGGTGGACATGGGAAAGATTGAATATATACTTATGGGCTCTATAAATTAAGGCAAGATCGTTTTACTATGTAGAGCTAATACCATCGACGCCCACAGCTGGTGCTAGGTTTCATTTGTGAGGTGTGTCTGAAAGTTCTTCCTTAGTGGTAGGCGAGGGAAATATACTATTGGGATAAAGAGATGACCTGGATTTATTAGATTTAGAATAACTTTATCAGGAAGGGAAATTTTAGCAGCCAAGTGATGGACCTATGTTGGTGAAAAAAAGTCGTTTGAATTTATTAAGATTTCGACTGGATCTTTAATTTCAGAAAATTAATGTCAATAACGTATGAGGGTGTTTGGGGGATTTGTTTCTGCAAGAAGATTATTTAGCGGTTTGCCATTGTTTTTGTCATATTGTTCCGGTTGGCCTCAAGCTCTGTTGTGTATTGATATGATTCGTTTAGCAATAGCGCAGAAGACATTTAGAGTAGTATTGCGCTATTTTGGGTATGTAAGTTTATATCGTTATAGGTTTGGAGCGGGTATTTTCTAAATAATTTTCATCTTTAGTATTAACTCCTGACCCGCTACTTTTTTACTACTTTGATTTGAAGTAGGCCCAACGTTATCCATGGTATCCTGAGGCGTTTTGAGTTTAGATAATTTGGTTGATTTAACAGGACAGTGAATATTAAATATAATTTGATAATTGTCTTGAAAAGTATTTAAAAGCTGTTCAGGGTTGTCATCGTCATACACATTCTGCCACGTAGTGGATGATATAGTCCATTCTTTAAACCCTTGATGTTGCTTGGCTTAAGTTGGCGTGACTGTTTAGTCATCGAATTTGTTTGTTAAAAGTAAATCTGGAGTCAGAATTTGTTGAAAATGATAAAGCAAAGGGAAAATGGTTCTGAGAGTCATTGGACTAAGACACCGCATGTTACTTGGCTAAAAGATCATTGTATGATGTTTATCAATGATCTTGGCAGTAGTTTCTGTTAAAGGTGGCCTACAATGTTAGGGCAAAATCCATTAGAGAAAAATAAGATTTAACAAAGTCATTAACTGTAGGGATCGGCGTCTAATCCAGGAGATCGATGTTATAATCGCCCATGATATAGCAAGATTTGGACTCAATTGTTAACTGTATTGAAGACAACGGAAAGCCTCACCTAGATATAAAACTTGTCAAGGTTAAACTGATTCTGGGCGATAGATGATACCCCCAAAACACGATAGTTTTTTTATTGCTGGATTTGTTTATGTCATTAATTTCGATAAAAACAGAGTCGCAATCAGGGCAAATTAATATTTAGGTCGGTCCTTAGTTCAAAGACAATGTTAGGGTGAATGAAAAAGGGACGTGGGCACCGCCTCATCTTCGGTCATGACGTATGGAATTATAACGAGTAACCGTCGAAGTCAACTAAGTTAGATTCGTAATCATAGTTAAAACCAAGTTCGTAAAAAACCAGGATATTGAAAGTTATGATTTAATGGTTAGAGATAGAAAGATAATTAGTGACATCGGTGGAGTGTTTATTTAAAGCTGCGAACATTATGAGAAATTAATGACAAGCTGAATGTCCTGTAGATTAAGTAAATCATTTAAGACCGGTCACTAATGTTAATAAATACAGTTGGGACTTTGGATATGGTCAATATTACAGTCATCATCGGTGGTCGAGGAGTGATGATTGAGGATACTATTGAATTGAAAGGGTTCCAAATTTGGGTACATTCAAAAAACAATAGGTGGTAGCTTGGAAATGGTGCAAAATACAACTGTGAGCGACAAAAAAATACACAAACACAATATAAAAAAGAAAAAAACTAAAAAATCAATAAAATAACAAAATTATTTATAAATAATACACAAAGGTGTGAGCTAGGCTACCAGAATATAATGGGTGAATGAACAGAACAAGAATGGCAGTAGTATAAAGAGAATTAATTCATGGAACTTAAAAATTCTAATGTCACAATGTGGGATACACGATGGTAGGCCTACCAAAAAGTTGGACAAACCCAAGAATCGCAAATAAAAACGTTTGAAAATGAATGTGTGAGAGTTGGAATTGCCAGGGAGAGATGGCCACGTGAAAAGATTGCCACACCGTGGAGCTCAATTGTGGTTAAATTATCTAGTAAGATAAAGTTTAACAGATGCAAGAAAACATATTAACATTGGAAATCTATCAAGTCATTAAGTTATGGAGGGCGCGATGTTAGAATTTAAAAAGGCAAGTACATGACCCTGCCCTTAGCCAGTAGAAAATGAGATTAGCAAAAGTCGCACCTCCATGTCTCAAGGATGAACAAAATGTATAGAACAAAATGTTGTACAAAATGTAATATGTGCAAAAAAATTACAAAATAATATTCCAATATCTAGAGGGCATGTCTCATAAGGGAATGAATAAAAAGATCAGCTGATAATAACAGATGACACAAAAGCAAAGCAATGACAAAATAATATAATAAAACCATTGCAATAAGAATGTATAAACTCACAGTCACATTGAGTGTTTCAGGGGGAAAGGGGAAAGGGAAGGAACATACCTGTTGTACACCATTACCAAGCAACGAAGGAGACAGTTAATGCCTGGGCGGTCAGACAGTTGAGCTATTAAATGGATATGGGTATAACAAGTTGTGTTAGGTTTCCACAGTTCGACACGCTTCGGTTGAACTGCGCATTTATTATTATAACTCCTCAAGGGGAGGGGGTTAGGGGAATATGGTGATTACAAACAGATTTAAACATAATTATGAGAAAACATGTCTGATGATCATTATGCCCTACAAAAAAAAATGAAGACAAAAAGATCGGGAAAGTGGTGGAACATGGCAAGAGCAGTGCGGACTACACGGAAGGTAGACTTTTTTTTTTTTTGTTCGTATCGTATGATAGGCTGTTGTGCCAATCCCATAATTCGCAAATAAAAATCGAGCGTAGATAATGGAATTGCAAAGAGATGGTCAAGTGGTATAGGTACAGTCCGTGGAGCTAGATATGTTTAAATTATATGTTTAAATTCTTGCACAGCAGTTGCATGGAATTAGACAAATTACAAAAAAAAATATTTACATAAAAATGGAAGATCAGAATATTTTATGAAGTCATTTGTCGTGGAGAGCGATATCAGTGTTAAGGGCAAGTCACATACCCTATGCCCCAACCACGTGGTTAATGGAACAAAATTATGAAATGAAAATGGAAAGCGAGATGAATATCACATTCCCAAGTCTTAATGACTTAAAGACACGTTGAAAAATATAATTTATGTAGCAAAATGTTAAACAATTTCATAAGGGTTTGACATATAAGGATAGGTAATTATAATAAGCTAACATTGACATAATTAAATAATACAAAAGAATACCCATTCAAATTAAAATATAATTTATTACAGTGGAGGCAAAAAAAAGACATTAAAAGCAGTTGAGGTGGGTAAGAGGGAGGGGAAGTTGGGAGATTAAGGAATGAACACCACCATGTTGACCTCAACAAGCAAGTAAGAACACAATGAGAAAAAAAATATGATTCGGCCTGCCAACTAATAAGTAAAACGAGCCGATTAAAGACAAAAGAGCTGTCGCGGCGGGAGGGTCGACATGAATGAAGTTATGGAGTATGGAGTACAACAAGTGTGTTAGGTTTCCACAGTTCGACGCGCTTCGGTGCGAATGTGCATTTATAATAATAACTCAAGGGACGGGTGTTAGGGGAAAATTATGGTGATTACCACTAGATAAACATATTATACGAACATGTCTCATGCTTTCATTATTGCTACAAAAAAATATTATGAGACAATAAGATCGTGGAACATGCAAGAGCAGTGCGGACTACACGGAAGGTAGACCTTCGTATGACAGGCTGTTATGCCAATCCCCTAATCGCAAATACAATTCGAGCTAAGATAATGAATTGCAAAGAGGATGGTCAAGTGGTGGTGATAGGTACTGTACAGTCCGTGGAGCTCGCCATGTGTTTAAATTAATAGTCATAGCATTGCATGGATGGAATTAGAAAATACAAATATAAACGATTTAATAAACGTGAAAGAATATTATTAAGTCATTTAGTCGTGGAGAGCGATATCATTGTTAAGGGCAAGATCACATACCCTATGCCCCCAACCAGTTATAAATGGAAACAATAAATTTGAAAAGTAAATGGAAGCGCCAAATATAACTTCTCCATTGGTTTAATGACTTAAAGAAAACGTTGTGAAAATATAAGTAATTGTAGAAAAATGTTTAAACAATTTAAAAGGAGTGTGTATATAAGGATAGGTTTATATTAAGCTAACATTGACAAATTAAATAATGCAAATGAAGAATCCATTAAATAAATTATAAGTATACGTAGAGGACAAACAAAAGGACATAAAAGCACGTTGAGGTAAGAGGGAATTGAGATTAAGGGAATGAACACACTGTTGTACGAACAACCACTTGAGAAAAAATATGCTTCGCCTGCCAGATAATAAGTAAAACGAGCCGATTAAAGACAAAAGAGCTGTCGGGGCGGTCTTCTTCGGAACATGAATGAGTTACTTGAGTAGGCCTATGGAGTACAAGTTGTGTTAGGTTTCCGCAGTTCGACGCGCTTCGGTTTCGAACTGCGCATTATTATAAAAAACTCGTTGGGGAGATGTGGTGGAGAAATGTTGGGGATTACAATAAAAATATCAGTTTATCACCAAGGTGTCAGAATTAACACAAAATTAACCCATACAGCCAAATGTATATAACATCATCAAAAAACTCAAGTATAGTCCTGAAGCATACATGGAAAACAATGCCAATATTTGGAATACAGAGAAAATGTGAATCACCTATAGTACATTGTAGGAAATGACAATGGTAGTGCATAAGCGAGCAAAAGAAATGAGTACTAAATACCCAGACACAAGCAAGAGCCACTGTTTGAAAAAAAACATCATTGTCTGTTCGAGATCCATGTACACTCTACCTAAAAAAAACAATCATTGCATTTTGGTTATATGCAAGTTGGTAAATAAAAAGTATTGACAATAAATAATGGGAATAAAAAAAATACGTGAAACGGTAAATATGTATATTTGAGGATTTTCCTAAATATAGTCATAACACAGGGAAACTAATTAGTGATTTCTTGAAAATCTAGTAAAATCAATATGATTAGTACCGCCAAAGCAGCCGATGCGATGGTGAAATGAACACGATTAATTAATCGGCCGAACACAGCAAACGAAACAAGCAGGAAATGAAAAACAGGAATGGCCTTGCAAGGCATATGAAGAAATAACATCATGGTCTGCTAAAAGCAAAAATACTATATTGCACAGATTAGCATAAAAAAATGATAAATTAGTAGTGTAAGGCGAAGACAAAGGCCAAATTAAATTTAGACATGCAAAATAATAAAATAATTGGGCCACTGCAGGGGTAGGTAAGGGGTTAACAGGTTAAATTGATATGACAAGTTATACAATAACCGACAACTATAATAGTAAATAATAAATAACTGCAAAAAAGATCAATGGTAACTCATTATGTAGGTGTGAATAACTTTGGGAGTATTAGTACTGTGACTCAGCGGCACGGTGATAAGAATTTAACGGCAAACAATTCATAAAAAAGAGTAATGTACTGCTATGCGCTCTATTTCAAAATAACATGTTTACTCTTAGAGAAACGGAAAACTGATTCCCAAGACACCAAAATGTCACAAATTTCACCAAATGTTGGAGTAGTGGAGTGATTGGGTACTGTGCCCCCTTAAGGAATGGACAAAAGCATTCAGTGCATGTATGGATCATAAAATTGTATCTGACAAAAACACCAAGATTGTCTCACCAGGGTCATAGTTTGGGGTCCTTGGATAGCATGATATGAGATGGATGGTGATTTTGATTTGACTTTGGCACAGTGTGCAGATTTATTTATTGTGCGTACTTGACTGCTATGTTCGTCTAATACCATCAACCCCACGGTTATCAGGAAAACTTTTTTCAGTTGGTCAAAAGAAAAGATACTGCCAATCAACAGTGAAAAGTTGTTCAGAAAAATGTTGGTGGCAGGCTTTTTAGAATGGGAGCAGTGAGGTCATCAACAAGCTTGTTCACTAAGTTTATTTGCAGATCTTTTTTGATTACCAAGGATCTCCTTTGTCGGCTTTCATCATCACTCTTGAATATTCGTTAGCTGCTCAGTTAGGTTGCCAAGTTATTATTTGAACCTGTATTCCAGTAAGATTTTTGTGATTTTCTGTACTGTGCTTAATGGTGCCATTAACATTTGAAGGCCCCCCCCCCCCCTTTGAAGGCCACTATCGATTTCATTTCCCAGAATGTCAAAATATTGCAAGAGTAGTAGTTGAAAACGTAAAGGGATAAAGTCGGTTTTATAAATAAAAAAAAAAAAAAAAAAAAATGTTCGAAGCATGTTTTTGCAACGAAAAATGTCAGAGGAAGGGGATGAATGTGAATGACAAAACAGCAGTGTTCGAAGATATGAATCACCATTCAATAGTGTTGCAGTGAGTGTCCGTACATAATGACTGAAAAATCTGATTTTGTCCTAATAGGTTGGTTGTTTTTGGTCTTATCAATTGGCAGGATGTGTTTAGGGTTGTCTATACTTTGCTATAGGTTTTACACAAAAAAAATAGTGAAAACTATGTCCAGAAATGGACGCAAAGTGGAAATTTTTTTTTACACGGAATTTTTCAAAGTTTTTTTTAAGGACAGTGTTATCCTGAGTTTCTGAGTATCTGTGTTGGCTTGTTATATGTAAAAAAAAGGGGTCCGCTTTATCATGGTAAAGTTTGCTGCTTTTGCCTCCATAGCCGACCCAAGGCCTATTTTAATCGAGGGTTCACTTCTAATAGATAAAAATGCCAGAAAAGTAATGCTTTTATACCATAAAAATAATGTTCAAATTGTCAAAATTGCAGAGCTACTGGGGCTCGGCCCTGGACTCCCTTACCAGGGGGCTTTACACCAGCAGGGGGTCTACAGTGGGCCCATGGCACCCCAACCGGTTCTTGTGCTTTGCGCTCCGAAAGATCCACTTTTGGAAAAATCTGCACTTCCCAAATAAATTTCCTTGCTACGGGTCTGCTGGAACATCTTCTTTGTGAAGGCATCACTTGTGATTCAACCCCAAAGCAATCTGTTGAGGGCCTCACCCATGAAACAGTGGATCTGGATTACCCTTCCACGCACAGATTTGGTGATGGGCTTGGTGGTAGAGAATGTTTAAAGAACCACTATCAGTGATTTGAAAAAATATAAAATATTTTGAAATTTGCAGGAAGAGCTTCAAAGTAAGGATAAGTCTGTAGAATTTCATAAGCTATCTACCTTTCCAACTGAAGAATTGAAGAAAAGGCAGAAAACGCAGTGTGCCAAGATACGATTCCCCAAAAATTCAATTACGGGTTGGAGTAGTTTAAGAACGGACAGTAATGGCTTAAAATTTCCGTTCTGTCTTTATTAGGTTGCGTTTCTGGTCTTATCATTTGCAGGGTAGGTAGGATACCTGTACTGTTACATACATTGCAAAATCTGATTTTTGATGATTTTTTCGATTCTGATTTAGCAAATCAATTGATAGTGTCTTTAAGTCCAGCATGGTAGTTACTTTCCCACTGGTCGATACACATGGGACTTGTGAGATTATCAATCAAGACCAAGCATTTATTGCTGGAGTGGCCCCTCTTGCAGTATGATAATGCCAGATTTGGGCAAATACGGATTGTCAGCCGTCTGCAGACTTGGTCAGGAATTGAATGATGTGAGGGGCATACAGAGTTATGCATAGGTAGCTTCTCTGAAGAAGTATATGACTTTATTGCCAACCCATCTAAGATATAATGTATCCTTTTCCTTCGGTGCTATAACTTTTGCTTTAGTTAGGTGCTCAGAGCCTCTTCTAGTTGACGGCCCTCCTCATTACGAAGAGGTTTTTTTATAATGGTTGCTACAGAAAAGCCCGCGGCATGCTCTCCCTTCGATGGATAAAAGGGCAATGTGGGATGATGCTTGTTGATGCTCCTCCCATGCCACACCCCTTTTTGCCAGCACTTCGTCACATTCTTTGTTGAATGAGCTAATGGATGGCCATGCCGCCCCCATCTGAACTATTATTCAAAGGCCCCCTTTTTTTTTTTTCTTCTTTGGATATTATCCACAGCTGTATTGACAATGTGACGATTTGTCGGTGTTTGAACTGTTTTTCATTACTTTCCTGTTGGATCTAGCTCATGGATGGCCTCTCCTATGTAAGTAAGTGCAAGTCTTCAGCAGTTTTACGACAAGGAATGTTTCCTGATCAGTTGCCAGTTCCACTTCAGTACATGCCGTCCCCGCGGTCCTTGTCTGTAGGTGCCGTCGATTATTTTATGTTAGAGTGGTGGATTCTTTTACCCCCTTGTACTTCCATAGTTGCAGGGCTTTCATTTCTGAGCCCCGACTTTACCTGTGTAATCTTGATGGCAGAGGTCCTTTCCAAATATCCATTGGGATGACAGCTTCTACCACAAGCTGATGGCCTCACTAATATTGTGTTCAGGCCAATCCTAGATTTTGGAAATACATGATCAGCACTTTATTTAGGATTAAAGTTCTTGTCATCAATTTTGGTTGTGTATTTTCCTTTCGTCCATGTCTTGCAAAGAATCCTCCAATTCTGCCACATATGTCTGCAGAGCTGACATTCTTTTGTCTCAACCTTTTACATCCTTCCATACTTTTCTTTAATGCATTTGAAGTTATTTTATAGCACATTAAATTGACCTATAAAATAAAAAAAAATAAATGTCCAAAGCATTTATATAGCGCTTTCACGATGTTGGATCAAAGTGCTTTCATTTATTCCGCTGCACTAGAATAGTCAGCTGCCTTACAAATTGCCCAAGGCATACTCATACCTTTGGACGGTGCTCAATGGACATTCCTAACAGATCCCCATTAAGCACCTGGGTGGAGAGAGGCAAGCGGAGGGTAAAGTGCCTTGCCCAAGTGCAGCAACAATGGCCTCAGCAGGACTCGAAACCCAGGACCTGTGGGTCACGAGACGGTTATTGTATCAACTGGACCACCTGTGCCCTCCTTCCTTCAGTGACATCAGTGACGAGATTCATGTTCGTGGGTGGCATTTAAATCGCGAGCATGATTGAAATTGCTGACATACACACACTTGACTCAAGGAAGATGAATACACTGTAGACGCATTTAAGACATTCCCTGGGACCTTTCTGCCGTCATCACCAGTGAGCCATACCTATTTTAGACTAAATTCCTGCGCAGCTCTCTTCCTTTTACTCTTTCATTTCTCTGTGTTTTCTCGATTCTTCTTGGCAATAAGTGCCTTGGGCTGGGATTGAGATGCTTTAATTTTTGTTCTTTAACTGGTGGTTGCTTCTCCAAGTTTGGGCCATTCTCTTTTTCTAAGGCAAAACACAATGATTGTCCATAGATTGCCTGTGATAGAAAAGGGGTCGGAAGGTAGGATTTTTTTTTTTTTTGCCACATAGATGAATAAAGCAGATATTGCATCACTTCAGACTGAGGTATAATAATAATAATAATCATACACACATTTTCAATGTACATGCTTTAACAGTTTTTAATACCCTCGACATGCTGAAATCACAATTTGATGATACTAAATGTTTTGCTGACACATATACTGTTCCCCAAAGTCATCCACTTTGCTTATTAATCAGTTTTAATTATTACACTAAAAGCGGCACTGCATGTACAATGCTATTTTTTCTGTTTAATGCACATCCATTTTCAGGTTCATGACTGCATTTTTTAGCCCGGACTGTGTCACAAATTTAACACCTGGCCTGGGACGTGCAAAAGTGGCGCCTTCTCCCTTTTTCCGGCAGACTTTGCAATTGGTAGTACAGTTTTGTGATTTTTGCAACTAGTGCCCGTCTCTCTCTCTCTTCCTCTGCTCCATCCGTTGCGCAGTGACAGCATACTGGGCCTGCCGATTTTTTTGCCGCATAATATGGCCATCCTTTTTACTACTTGCATAGCAAGCGCATACTCTGCTATATGTGCCGCCATTGTATCTTCATCTACACAGACTGTTCGTACAGCCAGTCCTACATCACGGCTGGTGGGACACACCACTACAAGCCTTCCGTTATCAGATACGATGCCTGTATACATGTAGCGAGAATTGGTGCTTGAAAGGACAATACTGGCAGACATCGACACTTGATTTCAGACTTTTTATAAAGTGTATTATATTATTTTGGCAGTTTTGACACTTTTCTGTTCTGCGCCACTTTTTTCTGGTTTGAATTTCATTTGTTTTTGCATTTTCCTCTTTTTTCACTTAAAAAATAAATAAAAAGTAAAACGGTCGACGACTGTATAACAGTCTGGCGGAGAGACAATCAACTTTTTTTTTTTTGCCTAAAGGTCTACATTAGGTTTTTTTGCTTGAGGCACGTCAATTCCTTCAGTTTCTTCTTAACTGGTTTGTAGAAGATCTGTTCATATAAAGAGTTTGATCGCATTCTCTCTCTGAGCATTTTTTTTTTTTTTTTTTTTTTACATAGATGAGAGCAAGTTCATTGCGCCTGGATTGAAGAATGACAGGAGCTCTAGCAAGATTTGGTAACATTGCGGCCCAGAATTTTCTGACATGTTCTACCAACTCACCTTCCGTACAGTCTCCAGATTTGCTTTGTATCCCGTGTGAACTTCTTCATACACTGTTACAATCACCTGTAAAAAGCTGGGTTTGACTTGCAGCTGGGACTCACTTACATGCAGAACGTAAAATACTGGAGCCGTAAAAATACGAAACCATTGCAGGGAAACGTAAAATAATGGCGTAAAATCTCAACTTCAACGTTATTGTTGGTTTTTGACTTGTTTAAACAATATTAAAATTAAAACTTATTTGGCAATCCTCTGAAACCAAATTTCACGTTGTGCTATGGATCATACATAACGTTGTATTTACGTTACCCGTGTTGTAAAAAAGTTATTTTCAGGCAAACAATTTTTAGAAAAAAGGCAATAAACAAAGGGAAACCGTGAAGAAATAAAGATTTAAACAAGTTTATCACTTGTTTTATATGGTAAGGTATACATTCTAATGCCCCCAATTATTAATCCATCATATTATATTATGAATACTATTTTTAAAAATGATAGGGAAAATAAGATTTTGCATTGAGTTACTTCGACGTTTTTAACACTTTTATAGTAACGATTTCATATCGTATTCTTACATAAAAACAAGTAAGTTTAACAAAATATACTTGGAAACTATAATCGGTCAGCGTATAAGTCCTACCTTTTTTCCAAAATGTGTAGTATATTTTTAGCCACTGTTTTAGTTAAATTTTTCTGCTTCCAAATTGTAATTTTTTATGTTTAGGTTAGGTAATAAGCGTGAAGATTATTGAATAACTGGGGTTTACCGTAATTTAGGTAAAGTCTGGTAAAATTAGAACATTTTTTTAACAGTGTAGAGACCCCTGCGGTCCAAATTTTTTTCACCCCGACCCCGGACAAACCCGCGTCCAGACCGGCTAGCTTTTTCATGGAAAAAACCGACCGGATGCTCGTGTCAATTCCCCTTATAGTCCGTGTGAAGTTGTGAACTTTAAAACACAATTTTTCAGATCCAATTACCGTCCAATTACTCGTGGTGTTACTGCGCTACTTGGTATTTACGTTAGTGTTCAAAAATTGATTATGGAATAACTCAAATTTGGATTTTTGGCCCGCGCACCTTCCTCATTTTTTGGCCGATTTTCACAAATTGGTGTGAACATGCTCAGGGGAAATCAAGCTGCATCAAATAATAGTCAGAGCAAACTATCTTAAACATCATCTTATATGGCCAACCCTATGTTAAACCAACCTTTTACCTCAGTATTTTTGGAACACAAAGTGACTTTTTCACACCATTTCAAGCTCTCCTCTCTCTTTCGAATAACTCATCTTTAACTCAAATTCACTATGTTATGGAAATGCATCTTTATACACTTCGAATCAAACATCTTTGCCTCTAACTCCCACCTATCAGAAGAAAAAGAAATTTCTTGGTCTAAATTTGCTCCCTGGGAGCTGGCACTAAGAATGGCTTCCAATAAACACTGCATCAGTTGAAGTTTACTCTCATGTCCCCTGTCTCTTCTCAACTCTTTTTGAAGTGCTTCACTGGTGATTTCCACCCCAAAGCCTCACCCGTGAACAGTGGCTCTGGATCTTCCTTCCACGCACAGATTTGTTGATGGTCTTTGTGGTAGAGAATGTTTAAGTCCAGGATGTTTGTTACTTTTCCCTACTGTGATTCCCTTGACTTGTGATGTACTTATCAATCAAGCCCTAGCATTGATATGCCTGGTTGCACTCTTGCACTCGCCCTCTTGCAGCATGATAGTGCAGCTGTTGCGATAGGATTGTCAGGTCCTGGCAAACTTTTATCAGGATTGACTGATGTGAGTGGCTTCAGTATGTATATGTAGCTTCCGCTGAAGGGTATGTTGAACCCATCTAAGATTATAATGTATCTTTTTCCGTCGGTTCTATACCTTTGCTCTTTAGTTAGGTGCTCAGATCCTCTTCTAAGTTGACGGCCTCATTATGGAAGAGATTTACCAATGGTGGCACAGCAAGCCTTGCGGCATGCTCTCCCCCTCAATGGATAAGGGCAACGTGAAGGATTGATCCTTGTGGATGCTTGTCCCAAACCACACCCCTCCTTTGCCAGCACCAGCACTTGTCAGTTCTTTTTGGTATGAGTCTAATGGGTGCATGGCACATCAGAATCTTATTCAAAGGCCCACCTTTCTCCTGTAGGATATTATCCACAGCTGTATTGACATGTGACATTTGCATGTGTTGGAAATGTTTTTCATTACTTTCCCTTGGATGTAGCGCATGGATGGCCCTCGCCTATGGTAGTAGCTATATCTTCTTCAGCATGTCCTGAAGCCGGTTCCTCAAAGCCACCAGGAATGTTTCCTGATCTTTGCCAGTAATACTTTAAACAGGTACATGCCATCCCCCGTCCTGTCTTGTGCCGTCATATTTTACTCTTAGATTTGGTGGAGTCTTTTACCCCCTTGTACTTCCCTAATTGCAAGGGCTTTCATTTCTGAGCCCAGCCTTCCCTGTTATGACAAGATGTGCAAAGTCCCATTCCATTGGATGACAGCTTCTAACCACAAGCTTGAATGTCTCACTAATATTGTGTTCACCAGTCCTAGATTTTGGGAGATACATTGATGCAGCCTTTAGTTCAGGATTAAAGTTCTTGTCCATCACTTTTGGTTGGTATTTTTTTCCTTTCCTCCATGTCTTGCAAAGATCCTCCAATATCTGCCACATAATGTCTGGCAGAGCTGCATTTTCCCCCCCTTGTCTGCTCCTTTACATCCTTCAGACTTCTATTTCAGTGCATCTGCAGTTATTTTATATCACATTAATTTTTATCACCAATTACAAATAAAAAATCAATGGCAACATTTATATAGCGCCTTTCACACAGGCATGCCCAGTCTTCCTGATTTATCCTGATTTCCAGATTTTTTAGAGGATCCAATTTTGTCCCGATTTTTTAGTACTTGAAGCTATAAAAAATCCGGACATAAAAATTAAAAAATTAACGAAATAAAAAGTAAAGTCAAGCGGTTTCATTTCATCCCCCTCTGCTTAGTGTAAGAAAATACATCAACGAGGTCATCACCCTAGGGTCACGTGGTCAGCTTAGGTCGCGCCGTTTGAGTCGTCCTTGTATTCGAATAGCATATTGGAAACCGTAACTCTATGGTCGAGTTAGTAGTAGTGGAGTAGAATTTTGCACCTTTTGTTATCACATGTGTGTTCAACGATCGGAAAAGTATACAAAAGTGTGACTTCTTTTTTGTGTCGCCTTCCTAAGGCAGGAAGAACATACGGATTACTTTGTCCACTGCATTGTTGATGTCCTGTTTTCTTGATGTCTGTTGTTTTCTGTTATGAAAAAGGGTTAACATTTGCCTTAAATATCCTCATTACTTTGATGGATTTAAACATAACTTTGTCACAGGTGCAACATGGCATCCCCCATATTTTGTGATCAAGTGTCACATACCAAGGTCAACCGGTCTGTGAGGTCAAGTTGGAAAATAGGCTTGAAACCTGAAAATTTGACCTCTTTTGAAAAGTTGAAGTTCAATTGGAAACCAAACTTAAAATCATAGAGCAACATGGGATCCCTCATTTGTTGATGAGGTCAAAGGCACATTCTAAGGTCAACGGTCCTGTGATGTCAATGTTGTAAATAGACCTGAAAAATGTAAAATTGGGACCTCAGTTGAAAAGTTGGAAGTTCAAATTGGAACCACTTGATTTATGGAGTGTACATGCAACCCCTCATTTGTTTGAGGTCCAAGGTCACATATAAGGTCAAGTTCATGTCTAGGCCATTCAGTAACCGCGATGGCAGGCGACACAAGCGTATCCGAGGACCGATTTATTTTGTTTAAAACCAAAAATGGCAGGTTTATCGAAACTGCAAACATTAAACATATTGATCTGAGGGTCAGGGACAGTGGAACGTGGAATTGATTGAAAAAAAGGATAAGGCCTGGCTTTGTTTTTTTGTTCGACTCTTTCGGGAAGATCATGGACTGGTCCCATTTCAACAGATTATGCCTGTATGTTGGTGTATCCTACAAAATACAATGCAAATAAAGTTATTGGAAACGGTGGAGAAAAAGACGTAATAAATTAAATGATCTGCAATCATTGGAGCTATTTTCCTGAAAAGTTACAAATTTTTCTGTACTTACTATTGGTTTTTTTTCCGTTAAAAAAAATTCTAAAACCAGAGCGGAGCCCCCTGAACCCGCCCGCAAGGGGGGCCAAGGGCGGCCCCTGTAACCCCCCGCCACATTGTTGTAGGAGTTTTTTTTTTTTTTTTTTTTTTTAATTTTTTATTATTATAAGCTCTTTACATTTATTCTGCTGGCCACTAGAATATGTCAGTTGCTTTAACAAATGCCTCAAGGCATAGCTCATACCATTTGGATGGCGTCAATGGACAATATTTCCTGAGCAGCTCCCCATTGCACCTGGGTTGACGAGAAGGTCAACGAGGTAAAGTGCCTTGCCTTGCCCACGTGCACCACACATTGGCCTCAGCGTGACTGAACCCAGGACCGTGGGTCATGAGATGGTCGTCTCCACTGGACCACATAGTGCCCTCCTCATTGAGTCAGTGACTATCAGGCGTATATTCAGTGTTTCGTGGCTTATATCGCGAGCATGGATTGAATTGCTGAAATAGCACAACACCGACTCAAGGAAGATGAATACACTGTGACACGTTTAGACATTCCGGGATTTGGGGGGGGTCGTGCCATTAGCGCATAGCTATTTTATACTTCTGCCTGCGCAGCTTCTCTTACTTTTTCCTTAATTTTGTATTTTTGTTATGTTTTGTAAAAATAACAAAGGTATCAGTAACATTAGATGGGTGCTTATTTTTTTTTCTTTAGCTGGTTTGGTTAGTTTCTCGCCAGTTGGCCTTCGTCTTTTTAAAGGTCTACATTAGGGTTTTTTTTGTTTGGAGAGCGCACTGGCAATTCCTTCAGTTTTCTTGTTAACTGTTTGAAGACTGTTCAGAGAGATTTGATCTCATTGCTCTTTCTGAGCTTTTTTCCCCCATAGTTAGTCAAGATCATTCTTAAGCGCCTGGATTGACGAATACAATGAGCTCTTTGCAAGATTTGTAACATTGCGGCCAGAATTCTTGACATGTTCTCCCAACTTTTCCGTACAGTCTCCAGATTTGCTTGTAATCACGTGGATGAACTTCTTCAGGTTCCTTTCCGTATAAGGTGCCACTTCATCAGTTTGGTATGCATCTACAGTAGCTCTCTTTTTAGCCACATTTCCCCGGGAGCTTTAAACACTGAGCGCAATTTCCTTCCCAAGCTCCTCTTTTAACCAGATACCACCTTTTCATACTAATGGTGAGAAGGGAAAGAATGAATAGGTCACTCTCGATGAACTTCTTTGGGTGCTTTCCAATATAAGACTTTGTGTGTGCTAAAGTAGGGTTTGACCATTTTCTCTACATGGCCGCCATTTTGTTATTTCAGCTTTGTTTTCAACCGCTGTCTTGCACTAGGGTCTAACAAGTATTGTAGGTAATAAATATCTTCAAAAATTGTTACATGTACCACCCACTTTGGAGAATTTTCCACATAAAAGTTGTTAAATTTTTGGACCACATAAGCTCTCTTTTTGTCCACTTTACCGGGCTTGCTGGTATATAAACACAAAGTGGCAATTTCCTCTAAACAGTACCAGCATTTCATCTATGGTGAAGAAAGTGAAAGAGATTGACTAGTTTGTTTATCAAATGGTCTGTAAAAATATTCCACAGATCCCTGAGAGCAGCAAAATGTGACATTTTTTTCTTCTAATTCTAAGTTTACTTATCAAATCTAATCAATCTGAGAAGTGCTTAGAAGTGAGGTAAAACTCAGTACTGGACCAAAAATCGTTCTTCCAGTTTCACTTTTTAAAAGATCCTAGATCATGATAGGGTTCATGGCTTTCCTCCATATTTGCCTCCTAGTAGAGTAAACCTAGAAAAGCGGCTAGTTTCAGATTATCTATGGTATAAAACGGCTTTGGTTTTATTGTAAGGTACTTGATTGTGCGAATCATACACACGTTGGGCCATCCTCATTGTACGTGATATATAAGGGTACAAATAGCTGAGTAATGAAGAGGAAACCAGCTCTCCAAAATAGTTAAAATTAACCTAGCACTGGGAAGACCTTTCTTGTTAATGTTCATATATACTGTTGACTTCCTTCGGCATTGCCGTGAGGATCCTCACACAAAAAAACATGCGACTCTTCCGACAAAATATAGTGAGTAGAGCAGGCTCGGGTAGGAACGCCGCGTGAGTCCAGGTGGTAGTCCTCTCCCTCTTCCTTACCCTTCTTTGGAGTATATGCTGATGGAGGTTGCTACTCAGGAATCATCACTTGCATCTCCATCATCTTCCTCATCATCTTCATCCTTCTTCAGGACTGTTCAGAGGCATTTTGACTCATCCTCCTCGCCGCTGTTCCACTGTTACAGGATATACAATATCGAGGGTGGTTGAGAATCAGAAAGAAGTACTCACCTAAAAATGCTTAAAAATTTCTTTAATTCTGCTTGTATTACTGCTGTTGTGGAAATGTGATGTTTTGAATATTTTCTACTACAATCTCATAAAGCTCGTATATGTTACTGTAGCAAACATTAATAAAACTTTAGTATGAGCTATATGAACAGCAGAATTAAAGAATTCTTAATAGTTCTTTTAGAGTTGAGTTACGTCCCTTCTGATTGTCAACCCTTGATATCATATTCATCCAGAGTTTGGTCTTCTAAGACTTGACTCCTCCTCTTCATCGGAAAATCACTGCTCTATATCCAATGTTGCTGTCTGCTGGAGAGAGCACTAAATGTGAGACGATCCAATATGCTATTCTGAGAGAGATAGCACTAATATGAGATGATCCCATCTGCTATCTAATGAAGATAGCACTGATGTGAGTGATCCAAAATTGCCTATCTACGGAGATGATAGAACATTGCGATCATCTCATATTAGCGCTTATTACTGAAGATAGCAATGATGTGAGATGATCCAATAAGTTATCTACTGTGAAGATAGCAATGATGTGAGATGATCCAATATGCAATCCACTGAATATAGCCTGATGTGAGATGATCCCATATGCTTCACTGAAGATAGCAATGATGTGAGATGATCCAATATGCTATCTGCTGAAGATAGGCCCATGATATGAGATGAGTCCAATAAATATGCTATCTACTGAAGATAGCAATGATGTGAGATGATTCCAAATGCTATCTGCTGAAGATAGCACTTGAGGTGAGATGAATCCAATATGCATCTGTGAAGATAGCACTGATACGAGATGATCCAATATGCTGTTTACTGAAGATAGCACTGATGTGAGACATCCAATGTGCTATATACTGAAGAAAGCACTGATGTGATATGATCCAATATGCTATCTACTGAAGATGGCCATACTGTATGTGATGATCCAATGTGCTATGTACTGAAGATGCATATTGGATCATCTCACATCATTGATCTTCAGTAGATAGCGTATTGGATCATATCTCATGAATGAATTTCAGTTTATCTGATGAGATGGCTTTTTGTGATATGATTCCATATACTACCCTACTGAAGATACAGTGTAGATAGCATATTGGATTATCTCATCGTGCTATTACTGAAAATAGCACTGATGTGAGAAATCCAATATGCTATCTACTGCAGATAGCTCTGATGTGGAATGATCCAATGTGCTATGTATCCTTGACGAGCTTTAGCATATCGAAAATATGATAATTTAGCCTCAATTATCAATAAAAGATTTATCATGATTCAGAAATGATTTTCCTCCGCGCACTTTTACTGTGGGATAAGTAAAGGGGGGAGTGACCTGAGTGTCCTACTTGTAAATTTTAGCCTTAATACAATCATTTCAAAATTTGCATTTTCTTTTAATATTCAAATATTTTTGTTTTTTAAATTACAAATTTGTTCCAGATTCTACTGTTTATAATATTATTTTTATTCGGAAGGTTTAGCCTAGTTTTTTTTTGCGAGAATTACTTAAATACTTCAAGATTTCAACTACCACCTCTATAGTTTTGGCTTATAGCAATATGGCGGATTATTTTTGAAGTCGCAATGGGTAAAATTTCATGTGCGATCTGTCACTCTATGTGATGTGATCAAGCAAAATGGAGTAGGAAGAAGTGTAGCAAATATGATTTTGAAATATAGCCAAAACAAGATGAAAATGTCCTTTTGTCCTATTGTTTTTGACACCTTCAATTGCTTATTTTTTGAATTAATTGGTCAATTCAATGGGGGTTTCAACAAAATGTAGCATTGTAATGTGCATCATACATTGTACATGGAAAAATAAAAAATGAATCTGACCGACTTTTAGACTCATTTTGCTTGATGCACCCCAAATTAATACACAAAAGTCTCGTATGCACATACATCAAATGCCAAATTTCTACTTAAGATATAGTTAAAACTAATATTGCAAGCTTGACCTTGCATGTTTGAAGACAGTGATATTTAGTCCATCCTTTAATTTAAAAAAAATGATAAACATCAAATATCCATCACTATGGTAAATATACTGACCAACGAACAGGGCATTCCGCTACAAGTTTGTCAAGCAGGCTAATAGTTCAAAATACAAGATATAAGGTTTCTAAGGCCAATTTTGTTTTCTTTACTAACTTTTGTTTGGGTGTCAAGATGGGTTTGTGGACAACCAGAATCCTGGGGACAAAGTGTTCTATTATGTTTTTCTACCTAACCTCCAAAACTATCACATGCTATGGTCTGTGACGCTTCTGGGGGGGAGACTTCTCGGTCTTATTACAGAAGAACCATTTGAGATTTAGGATTATCTCGCATTGCCATTAAAACAGTGCACCATCTTGAAAAAATGTGATAGTAAAATAAACCAGACCACCACACACAACGATGATTGAAGGTTGCCCACCCACTGGTGAAACAACTCTTAGATTTTCCCCACAACTACCCCAGATATATTGGTGGTTCCTTTGGCAGCCTGACTTGTCACTATGTAATGTCTTATCCACTGCACAAATCAAAACCTTGCATGTGTTGACATTGACTTTCCACACTTTTGAAGGGGTGCTTCCACCTTTAGGGTATTCAGTGTGTATTTTCATACTAATTACTTTCTGTTGCATTTGTCTATGTTAGTACCAAGCGATACATAGACGCAACAGAAGAATTGAGAGTACAAACCTTTCATTCTTGATGGTTTACCGTCCAATACATATTGGTGTAACACAACGATCTGTCATTGTAGTTTTAATGTTTTTAAGTTCACATTCATTTACATTTGCCCATTCATCTTATTTGTTAGGCGCCCATGAAGTCCTTGGCTTTCCCCTACAGGGTTCTTGTCTGCCAATTGGGTAAAACCGTTCTTCATCTGCTATCTACTATTCTACAAGGATGAGAACCTTGCGTTTGTGGATGCCATGTTACGTTACACTGAGGTTCTTCTACCTGACAGTTTTCAGTTTTTGTGGTCATATGTCGGTGATTGTTGTGTGTGTGGGTGTGGATGTGTGTGTGTGTTAGTGGCAAATGTTAAACTTAATATATGCATGCGTACGATTCGATAAGACTACGATGATGTATGTGGTAAATTGGTGGAAAGGCAGGGGGGGGGGGTGGGTTGACATGTTGGTACTCTGGTGACCTTGTGACCTTTGCTGGTCAAAATGTGAACCCTTTATAACACTCTTAGTACACAAAGCAGCATTTATAAATACTGACATGTTTTGATCGAGATCCCGATCACTTGAGCACAGTAGTGTTAATATATTGTTTTACATTAACCACCATATGCCGGTACCATTTATACTCTGGGTGGAGAGAGGCAACGAGGTAATGTCCCTTGCCAAAGGTTTCCACAAATCATTGGTACAGAGGGCTTGAACCCAACCTTTGCTATGAGGCAAAGAGCTGATCTGATCAAAACTGCTCAACAGTGCCTTAAAACAGTACTACAGTGTGATGCACAGTTCAGTGGCAGGGACCTACTTGCTTCTGCGATTCCAATGCCTTGCAGGAGAAGACGTTGCTTGACACGTAGAGTGGTCGTGTTTAGTCCATTCTGGGTTGGGTATTGTGGTTGCTTGTAATCTCTTCCTTTTCCTCATTTTTCTATTGGGGAGTTCCATAACCTGACTTTTTGACCACTTATGAATTGAAAACCTTTCAGGACTGAAGAACAGGTTTTTCTGTTAAACTTTCGAATTAAAGTGTTGTTCAGAACAATTGTGTAAAGGGTCAGTTATGGACACTCCATTCATATTGCTACCATCAAATTTATCTATGCGGACCTTGATCTCATTGGATCTAGAAGAGTAGTGTTGTTGTACCTTTGAAAGAATTAATGTGAGGAGTTGTGGGATACATGAGTTTGCGTTTGGCCTTTTGACTCTTAGCTCTTTGGTTTACATGCACTTCAATTTTTCTCAAAGCTTGTACTTTGAATGGTGTACATGTCCACATTTCGTTGTAGCTTGTTGTAAAGCCCATGATATATATCCAGAGTTGCTGCGAGCAATTCTGCTTGTGCGCCTACGTAACCACTTGATTTGGGTCAAACTCAGGTATTGTGCATGCAATCGCTCGCTGGGACTGGCCAAGTTATTATGGGTTAAAGTGCAACAAGGATTTCACATATAGGTGTGCCTTAAAAATCAAACAGTTTCTGATTTTTACCCTGATGTTAAAGCATCCCATTAAAATATCCTCTGAAAGGATAAAGCTGTGAAAAAAGGTTTCTTTGGTACAAAAATCGTGACATGAAATTTCTAAGGTCTGTATAGGAGCAAAGTACAAATTCAGCCTATGATTTATACTGAAATATAATCAAATCAAATTGCCGTTTTTCTCTCTGCTTTAAGGCATTTCGATAGCGAAATAAAAGGTAAGACAGTCTATTGGGAGTCTAATTTATATGAAATTCACTATTATGGACACAATACTTGGGTGCTCAAAAATCTCTCGTTGCACCTTAACAGATTGATTTGTTTCCTTTACTGCCTTCCTGATTATTACTTTCTGGTTGATTTCTTTACTCACTGGGGTCGTTCCCAACCTCATAGTAATCTACGGTACACTAAATATGAGTTATATAGCAGACCTTTTCATACCCAGTTACACAGTGCTGTGGAAAATTGGTACAATCAGGCATGACATAGTATGAACGGACAGGGTGAGTCAAAAAGATTTCACTTGATTGCAGAATATTAAAAATATTTAGAAGGTTTAGAATAGAAATTGATTTATACTGACAACAATAGCCATATCCACGTCATTGGTAAAAAAATGAAAGTTTACCTTTGCATATTGTAGATTGCCACATGGTTGTACCAATTCTTTCACGTCCAAGCAGCAAAGCGATTTGGAGGTACTGTCATCTAAATGCTAATACATGGTAGTGTGCCTAAAGTAACCATTACCTAATCTGTACCAACTGTTGTAGTTGGATAATATTTTTCTTAACTTAGCCAACATGACAGTAAAGTTCAAACTGGGGCAGGGGAAGGGGGAAACATTGTCCCCTCCCCTATGAGTCTGACAGGAAAAGTTAAGAGTTAGCTACCAGTAAGAGGATATGGGAAAGGACAAGAAGAAGGAGAGTAAAGAAAAGGGCGGGAGGAGGGAAGGGAGAGAAGGACAAAATGATAGAGATGCAAAGGAAAGACAGGAGTGAATGCGTTTCTGTTTAAATTTGATTCCACAAAGTAGCCCCCCCCCCATAGATATAAACTTAACCCTTAAAAAAGGTTTCCTCTCTTGTGATTTCAAAAAGCCTGTGAAAATCAAAATAATGATCAATACAGTGAAGAGTCTACATTAAGACTAGTAAGCGTCAAATGTTTGTTTGTATGTTGTCCATCTGCACCTTTCGTTATGCCTAGGTAGTTTTGATAGAGGTTTTGTAATTCTGTTTTCGTTTTTTATATTTTTGCTTTAGCCCAGTTACTTTTTTTTGTCCAGTATTATTAGGTAATTAAAATAGTTTGTCTATCATTTAATTGATTTGTAAACAATAACGTACATTATCAGGGTGCTATTAATTTACAAGCCTTGTTTCTGGATGGATCCATCATCTCAAAAATTTTAGTCTATGTTCAAGAATAATTATATTGTTGTTATGCATGGTTGTTGAGATGGAAATAAAATATGAATCTGGAATTAGGAAGGTCTGTGTAAATGTGGGTTAAACCGGCTGTATTGCAAGGATGCCTACTATTCGCTTTAGAATTTCCCCAACCCTAAAAGATTATGTGGAACACTTTCCGTGACAAACATCAAAGTGAAATAATGCTTCAATGTTATTGATACATGAACTAGTTGACATTTTTCTTGATGTTTGAAGGTTTACACAACGTATCAAGCAAAGGTATGGCCCTATTCCAACAACAGTGATTCGTGGGCAGAAAGAAAGGGAAAAATGGGGACCTATCTTAAGTTAGCATAACTTCACAATGCAAAGTTAAAAATTCTGAAATTCTCTAGTAGGTGAAATACTCTTGGCTTTATATGTGATAGTCATATCTTTGGTAGCTTTTCACGCTGGGCTATTAATTGTCAACACCGAGCAGTGTGCACAGCAGCTGTCATGATTTTTTTTTTTTGGATTGTGGGATGATAGATGGATGGATAAGAAATGAAAAAGTCCCGAAATTTTGAGCTTCTTACCACCCTTGTTTTCCCAACAGGCAGCATCAGTAAGTTCGGGGGGTCACCATCAAAAATGCTGGTGTTGTGCGATGCGAAAGCCCACTTTTGGGGGCAAAACTGTAAGGGAACCCCTCCTAAGTTGCAACTCATATCTGGGGGAATTTTTATGGTTGCTAGAATTCAATCTGGCATCGTAGGAAAATGTGATAGGCCCCTTTTACCTTTTAAAATTATTGGGGTTTGTACATATGCAATATATGCATCTGGGACCAAGTCGGAGGGGTCAGAAATCGGTACGTAACAATTTTTTAATGTCCATTTTCTTGTTCATGAGAGTCACACTGCAGGACTTAGATAGTCCAATAATAAGTACATTATAGGTAAGTAATAAAGTGAGTTACAGCCAACTGAAAAATCTAATTTGCATTTTGAATATATTGGCCCCCTTGAAATCAATGTTGACTGCACACACCCCTCTACTTCATATGTGTTGAAGATACATAATCAAAGACCTATTCTGAAAAGAACCAGCTTGGTGACTTGTGTCTTCATTGTTTTCAGCACCAGAACTTTTGCTGATATCCCCTAGAAAGTATCTGGTGATATACACTGGTGATAGACACTGTTGCTGTTACAATGACCTCTGTGTCACATATACCTTTGTGTGGTAACTTTGAGTGTGTATTTTGTTTTTGAAAAAAATTAAGACCCACGCAGTTCTTTTCAATAAATTGTTTATTTTTTTTATTTGTTTAATGATATATCTGAAGTAGAGGGTGGTAAGTCGAATGCCAACATTGGTTTTCAGGGGGTCAAAATGTGTGAAAAAAGTACAATTACCATTTTCAAGGGCTGTACCGCCACTCTATTACTTTTCTATGTGTTCATAATTGTATCGGTGTAAAGTGTTACTATGTACTACTGATTGACCAAACGATGGACAATAAAAAAATTTTCCTTTACTTTTGGAGTTCTGAACCCCCCAGCTTGGCCCCGACTGACCAGGGCATATTTAGGCCCATTAACTCTCAAAGTAAACACGGTATGAACTTCCTGATGCCAGATTTGAATTCTACTACAAATAGTTAACCCTTAGGTCGTGATTTTCAAAAGTTGTGGAGGGCTCCATTAGCATCTGTACCCTCTCAACATAGTTTTCACATTGGGCGGCACATTTTTATGGGACCCCCCTAAATTAGTTTCAAAATAAAAAAAACCACGACAAAAAAAAGAAAAAAATCTCAAAATTTCAGGATTTTCCTATCCCTCATTGTCTACCACCACACTTAAAAGCGAACAAAACATCCATGACTTGCTGCGGTGCACATCTCCGATGTTGACATGGATGGGCCTACTTTAGAAAAATTTAAATGAGTGTAAATGTTTTTGACACTCTGTAGATTAATGACTGAATGTCAGAACGGACCGGCTTTACCAATTATGTCCACAGGTCTCTTATTCTCTTACAGGTGCAACAAGAGATTTCACATATAAGGTGTCCCGAAAATATTGAAAAGTCTGATTTTTGCATTGATGTAAGCTTTCCTCAAAATATCCCCACCTGAACGGACGCAGCTGAGAACTTTTTCTTTGGTACAAATAAGGTTGAAATTTCTATTTTGTATAGGAGCAAATCTAAATTCACCTTGTTTTATATTAAATAATGAGGAAATAAAAAGCACCTTTTGTTTTTCACTTTCAAGGCATTTCTGTAGCCAAATACAAGTAAAAACTTGTATTGTGGCTAATCTATATGAATAACTACAAATGACACAATATATGGGACCGACTCAAAATCTCTTGCTGCACCTTTAAACATTTTTGTACTGAAATAGCACTGATGTGAGATTCAATGTGCTACTTAAAGAAGGTAGTGCTGATGTGAGGATGAATTCCATATGTTTATTGCTGAAGATCACACTGGATGAGAGGACGACTAGCTATTTACTGAAGATAGCACTGATGTTAGATGATCCATATTCTATCTACTGAAGATAGTACACTGGTTTGAGATGATCCAATGTGGCTCTCTACTGACTATGCACTGATGTGAGTGAATCGAATATGCTATCTACTGAGTAGCAAACTGATGTGAGGACCAATATGCTACTACTGAAGGTCAACACTGATTGAGCTGATCTAATATGCTATCTACTTGAAGAAGCACTGTGTGAGATATCCAATGTTATTTGCTGATCGACAGCACTGATGTAGATATCTAAATTGCTATCTACTGCAAGATAGCACTGAATGTGAAGATCGCAATATGTTATTTGCTGAAGATAGCACTGATGTGAGCATGTCCAATTGCTATCTACTAAAGATGTAGATGGATCCCACATGTGGTGCAGTTGGTCAGCGCTCGCCTCATTAATAAGGTTGTGGGTTCGAGCCACAACAAACACAAACTATCATACCGCCAATGTGTTGTGCACTTGGGCAAGGCACTTTACCTCGCTTGCCTCCTCCACCCAGAGTCTAAATGGGTACCAGCATAATGCTGGGAATGCAAAACGACCTTCGTGTGCGGAGAGGGCGAACCCCCCACAGCAACATTATATGAGGGAGTCTGGCCCAAACACCATGACAGATAGGGCAACTCACTCCGCCTGCGGCGCCCCGTTGCCTTTGAGATGATGCCAATATGCTAGCCCTACTTAAGATAGCACTGATTTTGAGATGATCCCTATGTTATCTACTGAAGATAGATATTTATCATATCATTGCCATCTACTGAAAGTCCACACTGAGGTGAGATAATCCAATATGCTACTAATGGCGATAGCATATTGGATCGCTCATATCAGTTGTGCTAGCTGCTGAAGGAAGCACTGAGTGAATTCAATATGTTATCTCAATACACTCAATGCTAATTTCACTGGTATCCCACAGCATCCCTGCCAGAATTTTCAAATTAAGTTTTGTTGTAATAATGAAAATACCAACTGGAACTAAAGAAATTCCCTAAATGCTCATTCTAAAGTTTTGAACCAATTGGATTTTTCGTTTTCAAGCAGTACATTATGTATGGATTACAGTGCCAGGATACTGTTTAAAGACAAATTCCGATCCGGAAATTTTATACGAATTGTGAACTTCTATATGAAGGACTTCGTTGTTGAGCTTAGCTATCTCACACAGTGATATTATGCAGACAAGCATTTTGTATATGCTAAACCCCGATTTGTGTTGAAAATTGATGGCGCCCTCCGCAGGAAATATCTGAGTCAGCCTTTTAACTCCTTCCTGATAGCAATAGAGCAGGATACAGTAGCGACTATCTATAGGGTTTCCCATTTAAAGAGTTTTTCATCATGCCCGCCACATCTACGGTTTGACAATTATTTGTTAGTTAGTATGGCCCTCTATATCAATGCAAAGGGGCCAATTTGAGGTTACACTTGTGTCAAACTTTTAAACTACCCAACATGTTGAAACAACTTGCCATATTGTCCGTCTATTCAAGAATTCCGTAATGTATAGTTTTGGTCCATTACGACCATTTGTTTTGGAGTTTAGGGTAAAATGCCTAAAATGGGATAAAGTTCAATCTCAATTTGTACAGAGGGTAAAACATTGTAGTTGATCTGATTATAATTTTAAATACTTGGTCCAAATAATTGTCTGAGAAGGAAGACTCCTAAAAGTATAGTTTTGGGTATTTAATGTTTACTTGGAAATGCAAATTTTTGCGCCCGTCAGGCGAGTGCCATCTCTCTGTCATTGGCGTTTGGGGCCAGACTTCCTCATTATAATGTTTTTGCTGTGGGGGTTCGCCCTCCCCCGCACAGCGATTCTACTTGACCAAGATAAAGGTCGAAAAAAGGTCAATGTCAATTGGATTAGGTTGCCTGTGGCCTAACTTGTCACATAATGTGATAACTATACATTGCAGATTCTACAATCTATTCCTTATTTTTACACATTAACAGGTGCAGATGAGAAGTGTCACATATCAGGTGCCCCTAAAAAAATGAAAGTACTGAGTTTTGTCCTGATTAAGCTTTCCATAACAAATATCCCCCCATCTGAAATGATTAAGCTGAGAAATGTTCCTTTGGGACAAAAAAGTGAAATTCTAATTTCGTATAGGAGCAAATACAATTCAGCCTATGTTTTATATTGAGATATATGCAGAATCAAACACCTTTTTTTCTCTCTTAAAGACATTTTTGTAGCCCAATACAGGTAAGAAATCTATTGAGTTTCCTATCTAATATGAATTAATATTTGACATACTTGTATGCGCCTCAAAATCTCTTGTTTCACAAAATAAAAAACCTTGTAAAGTCCATGGTCCGATCGTTAAGAGCCGCGTCCCCAGAACCCCAGATTTTAACCGGAGGGTTTACATTTTTGTAGCTGAAGAAAGTAACTATGTTCTGATTTACCCCGTGAAATCTTATGGCTAAGGATTTTTTGGTTTAAAGTTATAGCGAAAATGTGCCTATTTTGGTCGACCAAAATTGGTTTTACGCAGTACTCTATGGGCTTATAAAATCATGTTTTGCTCCGTCAAAACGGTATGAAATATCGGCGTGAATTTACACATGGGGTTTTGGTGGTGAAGGCCCTTCTATCAGGATGAAAACTTTTATATCTTAATCTGGCCATCCCCCTTTAAGCAATTAACTTTTTTCTCTTTTTTACCAAAATTGGAGCAACTTCTGATTTTGACTCCTGTACATAGAAATTACCTTTCACAATTTTAAAAAAGTGACACCAAATGAGACAACTACCTTGCATTAATATAGAGGTCCATACTAACCTACCAAAGGTGTCAAGCTTAGTGTGTGGGCATGAAGGAAAATGTTTGACCCATGTCCGTGCTCCCGCCTAGCAAGATGAACAAGTTCTAGACCGTATTGTTTAGTTGGAGTCTTTATGATGACTTTACAACTACATTTACTCAGCATGTATCATTTTGCTTTCTTTCCTGTGTCTCTTACCTTCATCAATCTAGTTTCCTGGATACTCTTCATCACACATAGAGGCATCCAGGAAAGATACAAATACTTTGATATACTGGTAACATGCTTGTACTTGTATAGAATTTTTATTGTTTAAAATTTGTTTTTTTGCCATTGAATGAATTTTGCTTTTAATAGGTGTAATTGTATTCTATTGAAACCATTATTACTTAAAGCCAGTTTCAGTGATTCACTCAAAAACAGTCAAAATATTTGAAATTTCCAGGAATAGCTTAAAAAGTGAAGGATTGTCCATAGAATTCCCCGAAGTTCTTTTTTGCAATGAAAAAATAACAGAAAAGGTAAAAACAGCATGTTCAAGAGATGATCTCCATAAAGTTATTGTTTAGTAAACGTCTGTCATACATATGACTGAAATATCTTATCTGTCCTTACAATGTTGCTTTTAACTTGGCACTGTATGGTGTGTTAGAACAAAAATAGTTAATACTTTACAGACAAGTAAAATCTGATTTCTGATGATTGTTTTGTTTCTGATTAGTCAATCATTGATAGTGCTTTTAACTGCCTTCGTTTTTTTTAATAATTGATATCATCATTTTTGGAGTCACTTGATTCCTTGCCTTCTGAACCTTTTCTCCTGCTATCACTATGGTATCTTGCATATTCATCGCTACTAGGCTACAACACTTCTAGTGTCTTCATCTTCTTTGCTCTTTCCCAAAGATCTCTTCCATTCTTCCTAGTAAATCCAATGTTGTTTTTGCGATTCCTTATTTACAAACAAAACATCCATGACATCGCTGTCAACACCGACCAATTTTTTTGTGTTGCTGAAGGTGATGATGAGCGGGATCAGATGATTGTGATGATGAAGAGCTTTTTGAAGATTTCGAAGTGCTAAAAGAATTTGATGAATATGATTAGCAGGTTCTTCATTTCTTTCCGGAGGGCGCACAGTTCAGATCTAAGGGAACTCTGGAGAGTGGTGTACGTGAGTAGGCTAACAGCACTCCATCTCCCTCCTTGTGTGTGTTCTCTGACTGGCTTGTTATGTTGGTCTTTCTTCTCGATCTTGTCATCCTTCCACATCCAATTGTCTCCTTCGTTATCATCTTAACATCTCAAACCTTGTCTTAAAGGTTTGTCAGTTCTTGACGAAGAACAATATGGAGAGCTATAATAGCAGACATCAAAGGGGTCATGAATCGCCATTCGTTCTCTTCTTTGCTGTCCAAAGTCCGATGTAGGGAATGCGTCAGTATGATCCCGAGTATAGTCATCACGAATGCACACACGGTTCCACAGACGCCATGGCTGGGCTCTATTTGAGGTCGTACATTTAGGTGTAGAAGGACGATCAGAACCACGAAAAGAACAACCAACATATGATTAATGACATTGGCAAATATTGAAACAGATTTTCTCCTAAATAGTTGACATGATGCCCTTCAGCTCATCCTTCCTATTGCATTGGGATTACATTCTTCCTACATTCTACATTACACACAACCTCGGGTATACTAACTCCCGAGGTTTGCTCCAATCTTGAATAAAGCAGATGCTCAAACCAGTAGAATCTTTCTTTTCCTCTCAAGAAGTAGTATGATCATCGCACACACGAGAAATACTTTTTGAGTGACATATCTCCTTTGTACCAGTTTGAAACATTCTTTCTACTAGAAGTGGGATTTTATCATCCGATGTTTTCCTAAGACTTTAGTAAATGTCTTAACCTTTGTCGCAACATTGTTCGTGGTCTCTTGATGTTAGTACGTAGAATTTGGATTTTATCCAATCAGATGGGCCATGTCTTATTTCCCCGCTGGAAATTATATTTAAACCTCTTGGTAGTACTTTGTACCATGAAAAATGGAGAATTCTCTACCCATTCCGCCGGCGTGTAAATAAACACAAATTACTGGTAGTACTTGATACCAGTGAATTACGGATGGGAATTCTCAACACTTCTTCCCCTATTGTAACTTATCTTGAAACTACTGGTAATACTTTGATACATTTGGAATTACGGATGGTTATTTCTGAAACAATGTCCCCGTATGGGAAATAACACAAACTAGCTTTGATACCAGTGAATTACAGATGTTAAATTCTCATACCAATGTCCCCTGTGGTAATAACCCAAAACTACTGGTAGTACTTTGATACTAGTGAATTACGGATGGGTACTTATCATACAAATGTCACCGCATGGTTTTAGCAGTTAAATTAACTTGTCTACTTTCATGTACTCAATGTTCTGTGTGTAGTGCTTTGGTCTTGGATCTTGTTCTGCAATACTTTACATACAATTTGTGTCAAGGTCGGCTAGGCTATGTCGCCTCTGTCTAGGCCGACAGATGGCCACAGTTACTGGACTGTGTCCTTGGTGTTTTTCTCTAATTCCTGTGAAATGGTATATGATATCGTCTCCATAGCTCAGCACAGACATTCTGCTCGCAAAGAAACAACTCTAGAATTTTGGCGAATTTTGGGGATATTTCCCCGATTAGACCCTGTGACCTTTGACTTAATCGGGAAATTTTGACCTAATCGGGACCGATATTTCATCTAAATGCTGGCATTGCCACAAGCATCACGGGATGCAGCATTTTCGTCAACAATCGAGTTTCCTTGCTGGAAGGACAACACAGTTTCAAATTGCTCAGTGAACATTCCTTTTTTTTTAAATTTTTTGGAAGATTTTCTTTTTCCAAATTGTCTTTCTTTTCTAATAAGGAAGAGGTATAATAAATAAATGTGATGTAACGGCTCCATCTCGAAAAGACTATTAAAACAGAAAAATAGGCATTCGTAGAGCAACTCGAGTTCATATAGATGCATTCAATCACAACACCACCAGAGCAGAGGAACCTGCCAAGATGAGAAAATGTTTGACGCCGATGAAGAATATACTTTGACCTAAGGCCAGCGCTGAGTCAATCCGTCTTAGGAACCATCGACCTCGGC
Source organism: Ophioderma brevispina (assembly GCA_023653785.1). NCBI lineage: Eukaryota > Metazoa > Echinodermata > Ophiuroidea > Amphilepidida > Ophiodermatidae > Ophioderma > Ophioderma brevispina. Next base: position 100,909 of record JAMKCH010026821.1, read on the forward strand.
ACCCTTTATCGACAATACTGGATACCAGGGACGATCAACCCGTGAAAAGTGAATCGAAGGGAGAAAGCGGTGAGGGTCTGACTACCAGTTTTGACCTGGCGGCTTCTATTTTGACAATGTACGAATTTGTTGTTGAACTTTGATAGCGAACAAATTGAAGCTGATGATAAGGATCTTTAGAGCATTGTGAAAACCGTCGTCGGAAGCCACCAGAAGTCAAAGTCGATAATCAGGCCTTGTATTTGCCGAAATTAGTCGAGGCGTTGGAAATCAGGATTCACAGGGGTTGTTTTACCAAATCCCTCATCTCCTCTTCGTCAAGGATAATGATTCATCGTCGTTATCGGCTTTGGCTTGCAATCCCAAGGAGGTTCGAGAACTCTTACAAATGCAATGGGAAAGCAGTCTCCTGGAACATCTTAGCGACTTTCAAGCAGCATGGAGCAGTCAGAAGACAAAACAAACTGGATTCCAGCACCGTTCGTCGACCCATAAGCAGTTTTAGTTTGTAGTCTGCAACTTTGCTCTTTCCGAAGATGCCAAAGCCACTTAAAATAATTCTGAAGGTAAAGAACGCCACCGCAAAACCGATTTGAAAAAGGTCTAAGTCAACAGAATTCAAAATCAAAATACCGAACAATAGAAAAGAACACGGGCAGGGTCGACCGAGCCCATTTGTTCCCCTACATTATGATCATCAGCTTTGGAATCCTTCCAAAATCAAGTCTTGATTTCCAGACCATTGGACGACCCTCGACCATGAGACGACCAAGCAAAAGTCTTCAAATGAACCTTTGCTCAAAGGACCATACACCCGAGTATGGTGCGTGTCAGGGAAGCGAAGGGATTTTTGCATTAACTAACAAAAAAAGTGGAAACACGATGTCATATTTGAGGACGTGGTCAAACGTAGTCAATATTGTTCGAAACAATTTAGTGTGGTGAAAATGAAAGGCAATATAAAAAATATGATGACGTGCAATGTTACTCCAGGACTAGAGGCTCGAAGGGGCATTGCTAGATTTATCCAAACAAGGCTACCCGGGAATCATCACGCCGGAACTTCGTCAGCCCGCCATTCAACCCAACAGAGGAAGAAATCCGATGTATCCATCTGAAACTCCCCCAAAACGTCACCAGAAAATGGGAAAGGACGATCCACTTTGTGTGTCGAAATACTCTTTCCAGCATGATCAAAAACAGTAAGTCTATGTAAAGGAACTAGAGCGAAAAAAGGCCCACCTATACAAGAAGATTCAAATGCTGTTGACCACCTACGCCTCCATCGAAGTTCAATTTCGTCAGGCAAGTGAAAAAGAAAATGTGTCTTTGAAGAATGAACTTGCAGAAAACAAAAATTGTGCAGAGACAATCTCGAAAGGCACTCTGTGGCAGCAAGCAAAAACACCAAGAATTTGAATCGGAAATTGAACGTTTGATAGCTGACGGAAAGGAGACAATTTGGCCAAAAGAAAATGCAGCTCTGAAAGATCAGATACCGCGCCGTTCAGCCCCCCAAAAAGTGTGATCATATGGAAAGGAACTACTGACCAGGTTAGAGAAAAATTAAAAAAAATATGAAGTGTACACGAACAATTTGAAAACTGTGTTGTCTTCGAGGAAAAGGAAACTCGATTGCGACTGAGCGGCGTTCAGTTTTTTTGATCTCGCCTTAGGCGCTCCGTCAGGTTCATGACCTTGCTGTGAATATCCCCAAGTTCCAACTTGGCCTCCCACCGAAGATCATTTCTCCCGTTCTCTGTCGGCTTATGGAATGACCCTTCCTGTCACTGTGCATCAATCAAACCAGGACTTGCAGAGTGTCAAACGGAGGTTAATCGCTATCTTGGCACCAATCCGTCGCCATGACACGTCGCTACCGCTGTTGCCTGCCTAGCTTAGCCTTTGACCTTCCCTTCATCCCTCGGTTTTTTTTATTTTTTGGTCATTAAAAAGCCAGGGATTTTTTTTCTGCATTAATAAGCTATTGGTGTTTTTATTAGCATTTGTAATAACAGGCATGAGAATCGTCAGTTTAAAAATGAATTCAGTTTTTTTTGGCCCGAATTTACGCGTTTTGATTTTCTTTCAGCCGAATTGGGGGATTTCTGCTGGATTTCACGCGTTTTTTTTTTCAGTTTTTTTCCGCTTTCAGTTTTCTGAAAGTTCATTCTCATGCCTGGGTAAATAATATATAGCCCTGCTCATGACAAAGCAGTCTTGGTTCTGAATTATAAAGGGGAATTTTGTCCAGCCTCGTCACACTACGTACCTAAAAAAAGTTGCTCAGATCAGACTAAGAAAAGACATCATATTTTGTATTATGTGTACATGTAGTTGTATGTTCTGGTTTTAACGTTTGGTAATTTGTTACTCCTTGCCCAAATGCTTGGGCCAATGTCAAGCCAAAACATAATCAGAAGAACCACTGGCCAAAGTTCATAGTGGTGAACTCCTATTGGTTTGAGAGGTTGGTGGGCCGAGTAAAAATATATCCATTGGTTGTTCTGCCACAAATCAATGCCTCTATGATCACCAAACTTGGTCAGTAAAGCACTGACCTAAGCCGCATATGAGTGTACTTCCAGTTGGGGTGAGAGACATGAGGGCAATTAAAGGGGCATTCTTGGAAATTGGATTGCCACAAGGGGGGCAAGGGTGCGTGGTTCACGAACCTTTGTTATGTCATTGAAACCCTTGCTTTACGTATTATTACATGGCATATTCGATCTCTCTGGAAGCAATCAATTCGTTATTGTATTTTTGTCTGTAAACATCACCAAGATTATCAGAAATCACTGAAATTTTGGAAAATAACCTTTTTTTGGGATATCTGTGTTTTAATTCCTGTCCATTTGTGGACAGAAATAACAATTATGAGTTTCTTCCAGAGGAGATCGAATTTGAAGTAAGATTTAGGCACACATACGATCCGGGCCAAAACGTTCAGATGATCTAAAAATCTTAATTTTGAGGTTATAAAGTTCGGGGGACAGGCTAGGGATAACAAAAATGCCTCGTAAGGACAGGAACAATTTCAAAGCAATATACCCATTAAAAACACTGGGCCAGCATAATAAAGTTAACAATGACACTTTGGGTATGTTTATTGTGTCGGTTGGTTTCACTTAATTTTGTATTTGTAGTTGATTTTTGTATGTAGGTATTTTAATATGACCAATCCTGGCTCCAATTTGGTCTTCATGATGTGCTTAGGAAATTAAGATCTTTTCTTAATCGGTTTAGCTCCACCCTTCTCTACATAAAAGTAAGAATGGTGTTACATGTTATATTATTCAATTACTTTAACCCTCTGAGCACAACCTGTTTTTGCATAAGACAATCATTTTTTAAATAATTACTCATTTCAATAACCAGTTTGCAATGCAGCTTCAAATATTTAAAGCAACACTGGCAACATGTTTTTGAAAACTAGTGCGCCCTCAAGTTTTTCAAAATCGATTTATTTTGCATGGTTCCATGTTTGTAAGGCTTTATATACAAAAAAGCCTCACCGAAATGATTAGACCAACTCAGCTTCCTTATAGTAAACAGAACGATTTATACTAATGTCGCCGGGGATGACGTAACTTAGCAGACGAGAAAATGGCGTTTTAACACAAAGAACACGCGCGCCGTATGCACGTTTCCACGCTATGCACCACTGTTGATCGGTCTATAACCTTGTGGTTTTAATACAGTGAATAGGAGTCAAAATATTCATGTGATAAACAGTACATAGACACATTGGTTGATTAAAGTATGGAAAACTTAAAAGTTGGCCTACAAATTACCTGGGATGTCTTGTATCCTCATATCATGTCCCTATCTGTTTTGGGTTAGGTGATTTTTATGTGAAAATATATCTCTGTTCTGTCCAATGGCCTAGGACTATCATTTGAGAGCAAACTTGAACAAAATTTCATAGTTTGTGAAAAGGTGCCAGTGCAATGTAAGCATCTAGCCGTCTTCAGTAAACCACCATTTTTACATGTTCCATTACATTTTGGTTAAGGGGGGGGAGTACTCAACGGGTAAAGAAAAAATTCGAAAATCAAGATCTAATAGCTTGAAATAAAAAATGGTGTTGTTTGATTTTAACCTGTAATTGCCTTTGTATATGAATAATTCTGTGTTTGTATATAGCGATGTTCAAATATAGTATTAATAGAGTTGTTGTATTGTTGGGTACTTGACACATGAGTCAAAAAATGTTGTTTTTAAGTTGTAACTCTTTTCTAGTCCCTCAAAAAAATATAAAGAGCCTGCAAGCATAGTTCTCAAATTTGCCACATAGTGCTTTGCAATTGGTTCTTCTGGTCGTCAGGAGGGATAATATTTAGAGAAGTTAAAGGTATGATTTGGGGAACCGGTACTCTCTGTACAACGAAGTGAAACCAAGGCCATACCATTATTAAAGTGGAAGAACCGGTTGGTTCCAAGCAAAAATGCAAAAATAATTGGCTTGTCGCCGGTTTTCAATTCGCGTTAAAGAGGAGTGCATTTATTCTCATTCTTAAACAGCCTTTATCAATTTAAGTCATCTTTAACCCAATTTCGCGATAAGTTTACGTGCTTAAATACAACAAGAAAGCATTGCCACCACCCAGTGAACAACCAATCGAACAACACGAGAAAGACAACGATCATACGCAACGAAACGAATGTTGGCAGGCGCGTGTGAATGTAGCAAAACGCGGTTATGACGCGAGCGCTTAAACCAAAAATACATCAATTAGCAGCGAGTACTACCTGGGTTCAATTGTCGATTTGAACCTGGGCATCAGCCAATTGAAACTTGCCTACCTTTTCACAGCTGTTTGTTACAGGGGGGGGGAAATTGGCCATTACGTGCAAAAATAAGTGGCCAAAAATGTTCAACTTTTCAATGTTTATTTGGTATAGAAATGTCATAATCGGGTATCCTAAAGGTGCAACAAGAGATTTTTGAGCCACCCAATATTGTGTATAAATAGTAATTCATATAGAGTAGACACTCAAAAGATTTCTTAGCTTGTATTTGGCTACAGAAATGTATCTTAAAAAGAGAAACAAGGTGATTTAATTTGATTATATTTCAATATTAAACATAGGTTGAATTTCATATTTACTATAATAGTTATTTTAAATTAGTTTCTCTTCACCATGGAAAGATATCACCAAAAAACATCTAATAAAACAATTTTGAGTTTAATCGTCCGACATTTGGATTGGATAAGCAAAAATGTTGTACCAATTGGCCCATAGGGACAGTGGATTAATTAATGTGGTTTTTGAACACATTTGGAGATGTTTCCTTTTAATGGTATGACAAAACATTCATGGAAAGTAAAGATGGATAAAGCGGTGGTCCCTAGTGGTGGTGGTGGTGGTGGGGGGGGGTGGAATCAAGGTTGTTGACCCACCTTTTAAGGATGCAATGAAGTATGGTTAATTCCACCATCATGGACCTTTAATTTGTTAAACATTGAAATGTTACAGAAAATGTCTAGTAATATTTCTGAAATGTTTTTTAAAATCCAGATTGTAGCTTTCTGCACGTCTTAGATGTTTAATTTGGTCTATCAGTTATGTGTAGTAACTGGTTAAACATAGAGTATGTGTTAACCAATTCTGTAATGATTATGATAGAAACTTAGAAGTTTGTAATGGTGTAGCTTGGTCGTATAATTGTGTGTGTGATCGAGCGTCTTTAGTCTTTAGAGCGGCACTGGCACAAATGTCACGGAGTCATTTTATTATGAATTGTTTGTATCCATAAGGGTGCTGATTTGGTCGTAATCATTTCAGGTGAGGGACTAATGTATATATAAAAAGCTTTACAACCATGCAAAAAATATAAATTTGAAAAATCTTGAAGGCCCACTATGCCAATTGTGTGATAAAGGGACATTCTATGTGGCGTACTCAAAATCGTAGAGCAGGGGCAAGGAAAGAGTTAAAAACTGGTGTGTTATCAGACTTAATTTAGTCTCAGAAACTTTTTTTTCCCCCAAGTCGGATTATTATTGTATAAAGTGTCCTTGTGTACATAATCCCTGGCTATTATACAGTGTACTAGAGTAAAGAGCCGGTGGTATTTACCATTGGTGATAAACACATTTTTTTAACTCTCTCCGCCTGCTTGACAATCCTGGGTACGCCACTACTTGCTGTGCACTAAGACCTAGATAATGAAATGAATCAAGCCTGATATAAAATAAGTCTGAAACCATTTTCAACTCTATTCATGTCTATTCAGATTTTCTATATTATTTCATCTGAAGAACATGGTAGATGTTTCATATGGAAATTCGAGTATGCAAATGAGGTATGCAAGTGATGCAGTCATGGTTGTATGATGTTGTGCAGTAGCAGCAGCGATGGAATCAATGCAATTACCTCATTGCATACCTTGGACTTTCTATATGAACGTCTACCAATTACATGATGGAGGAACTGTGACAGGAGTGATGTCCCATTTAGATCTCTTAATTGATTCAATACGGACTTTCTTCTAATGTCTCAGTGTGAAAATAAAGCTACCCTACAAAATTGTTATGTTGATCAAGTTCAATTGTTAAGTTTTTGTAGGGTGACATAATGGGGACATTAATATAGATGAGGTGACAAGTGACGTCAACGCCGGGCAACGAAAACAAGCACTGCCGGCAGTATGCTTGAGCACCGCAGGGTTGTGCTTTTAAAGATGTCTCAATAGGGGTGATAAGCTATTGAATGCTTGTTTTGAAATATATCGGGCACAGACTTCTTTTGCACCTCTAACATATCAGAAGACCAGGTGCAAACTTGGTGTTTGTATAAAAAATGATGTCACCTATTATATAATACAGGCGTTTTCTTTAGATTTCATTTCTTGCAGTTAAGGCAACCTATTGCTGATATTGCCAGTGTTCAAAAAGATTAACCAAAATCAATGATTTGTTACGAACCTCCTTGCAGTTTTAACTGTTCAGATATGGTACAGAGGAAGAGAAATCCGCCTCTATAACAAACTTTCATTGTGTGTATTTAGGCCATTCAAATCATTGTGTCCCCTTCGTAAGTCCACTTTTGAGCGCATGATAAGGACAGTAAATGTGGGTCCTTAGTGATTTGAAGAGGTCCCTTAACTCATTTTAAACATTCTCTGTTATTTGCTATGTTTTCAACTAAGAGGACTCACAAAATAAATCGTAGT